>JAVYIG010013022.1:0-49815 GCA_035222895.1 Strongylocentrotus droebachiensis | reverse complement strand
GTTCGCCAATAAACTAAGTTGTTTGCCAATAAACTAAGTTTATCGACCAAACAACCTAGTTTTTTAGCGACAGGCTTAGCCCTGTTTATCAACAAATAAACTTAGTTTTTCGCAATAAACAGAGTTTTTCGTTCGCCCACAATTCCCAATAATTGTGATAGGCCTAAATTAAGTTTTTAAAATGAAATGCAGACTTTTAGAGAAACTTCGATAAACAGGGCTTTTAATTTTTAGAAAATTACTTTATCATGCAACTCTGCATATCAATTGAAAAACTAAGTTTGTCCCAATTATTGGGCATTGAAGGCGAATGAAAAACCCTGTTTATGGCGAAAAAATAAGTTTATCTTTTGATAAACACTCTGCTTTTCGGTGATAAACTGAGCATATCGCGAAAAACCTAGTTTATCACTTGATAATCAGAGTTTCCTTCGAAAAACTGAGTTTATCGGACTTATTGGGCATTGGGCTTGCCATAGACGTGAAGGTATTCATGTCTCACGGGTATGTCATTCATGTATACAGGTTGGTCTGGTGGATGACCATCTTCATCGATTGTATGGTAAAAAGGAGAAGGGGGAGATGGGTTAACAGAGGTAGCCGGGCTGTTTGCTGACTGCCGGTGATTGATGTTGGTGGAAGGCCCTTCTTGGTGTTGATTAGCTGTATTGTCTACGCGTGCTTGTTTTCCACTTCGGCAAACCATCACACAGACGAGGAATGTCATGATTAGAAAGGCGAGGACGAGACTGGTACTTAGAGCGACGACGAGCATATTGTTTGGTTTATCTGTAAGACGAGATTCAAAGACACTATGAAATGATATTTTGCCGTGTATATGTATTGCCTTTTCCATATGCTATGGTCACATAACCCAAAAGTAGCCTGCTCGGCGGCCGAGCGGCGAGTTTTCAACCAATTCTGCCCGGCGGCTGCCCGGCCACCGAGCGGCGGCCGCCCAGGCACCGCTCGTTTTTAGGGCATCGCTCGGTCGCCGCTGAAGTTTTAGCGCGGAGTTAAAATTTGGGCGGCGCCTGCTCACTTTTCACTTGCCGCCCAAAATACGCTCGGTGCCTGGGCGGTCGCCGCCCGGCACCGACCTAATCGCTGGGCGATGCCTAAATTCCAGCAGCGACCGAGCAGGCTACTGATCGGTCGGTCGCTGCTCTGATTTGTGACCATAGCTTTACCCATCATCATAGTCCTTATCAATTACCCACTACTTCACTCAGTTTGTTATTATCCCTTTTAGTTACCAATAGTCGCTATGTCTGAAAATTGATAAGCGAAATAATTAAACATGAATGATAGCTCATTTAACCAAAATCGTATTATGACTTTTTAGAATTTTAAACGAATATCAGAGTCTGAAATTAGAAAAAGATAAAGAGACAAAATTATAATTTTAAAGCTATTCCAACAAGTCTGAGGACGATTTTTAGACGAACAAACTTTGCTTACCCGTTTTAGTTCGCAACGTTGAAAATAGTGGTATTCAAATCGGACGATAAAAAGCATTATATTGCAAACAAAAATAATATAAGATAATCGGATTACAATGAATGTTTTACCTACCTACTGACAATTTAAAAGATCTTGCACATAGAAATTGCCTGAAAACATATCATAATTGTGTACATGTACATTCAACATGTCGCAAAAATATAGCTGTAGAAAGAAACAAAACCCGACTTAATCTGACAACGGCAATTATCTGATAGGTTTTGTACGGTACATTAGCATTTTGGGAGATACTGATTATGTTTCTAATTATGTTCCCGAAAACTATATGTATGTTCCTGGAGGACATTTTACATGGTTGTACTCCCTTGTAGCTACTTAACACGATAGCAAAGACTTTCTAGAAATCAATTTAAAGGCAAATTCAATAACTTATCGTATTTTCTATGGAATCATGTTCAGATTACGGAATGACCGTGAGTCATGGTCGCACATTTGAATAGGTAACGCTTATACTAGACTACTGTATTTCACGTAGACTTATTTCTTGAAAGGTTTTGGGATCTTATTAATCGATTGAACATCACATTCATCAAGTTATCATGATGATATTTGCATAATTGTACAAGATCATCAAACTTTTTGTACCATGCAACAAGTTAAACAAAGTCTAAAATAGTTTGTCATGGTCCTTACCACTCAGAGCTGCAGGATTGGATGTTGATGTTTCCTGCGTAGATGGAACACGTGTCGAGGCATCTAAAATAATATGTGAAACAATCTCTATCAGAATATTTATAAAATAGTCATAATATCTTCTTTTCTATCTCCATTACAATTACACAGTGCACATACAAATACACACACACACCCAGCTCCCACAGACGCACACACACCCACACACACACACATCATTGACCTCACGAACTTCGTATACAAAATGGGCAAGAGGTGACTCCAATAGTTCTATTATTATCTGAGGTGCGCAGCCCCGTCGCAAATGGTACTATTGGAGTCACCGAGGCTCATAGTTATAAAAATAAAAATAAAAACTTTTTAAAAAAAATAACATTTTAACATTCGACAATTTTGATAACAATTTAAATTAATTCGCCCAGCCGTAAATAGCACTTTTAGTCGAGGTACTTTTTACGGCTTGGGAAAATAGTGTAAATAATTCTGATCATGTGACACACTTTTAACTAATTAACAAAAGCCAATCTATTTTTGATGAAAGATATACTATGAATTGTATACTTATGTTAGGAGAACTAATTCGGTTTTGACATAGTGTAGTATGTTCAATAACTTACTGCCCCCCATGATTGTTAGTTCTTGATGATATAAGGTTTATACGTATTCAAATCAGGTCCATTATGATGTTACATGTTACATTAATGATGTCACGTGTTACTTGAAAAACACATCAGCACCAAATGCAGATATACTATCATGCTAAAAGGTATAAATACATCACGGGCCTGTTATCAACAAAATGAAATGACTACAATCACACCATATCACATGGTTTGGACTTTACACTAAATTACGTACAGAACCGTATAAAGAATATAATATAGAGATATTGAATGGTCTCATGTGAATGTGATATTTCGTACCTGTTTTGTCTGGTGTAGATGCACTTGGGGTTGTAATCTTTGTAATGTCTGCTCAAAATAAAAGAAACCATTTATGATAAAGCCTATCGATAGCAAGGGCGGATCTTGGATTTGATAAAACGAGGGGCACAAAATTCCTGAAGATTTTCTGTTTACAAATGGGGATAAATTCTTGGAGTGGTATACAATATATTATGTCCAAAATATGATCGAAACAAAATGTTACATTCAATATTTTCAAGTAATCCAATATAGGCTATTTAAGAGCCATCTTCCATCTACTATTTTAATCATCAAAACTGAGACATAAGAAAGTAACATTTTAAAACCTGTATGAGATTAGTTCAAAATCGAAGTACAAATTGTAACTTCAAATTATGGCTATTGCATCGAAATTATTAGAGCTTTTAAAAACGTTCTATTGAAGGGATTTAAATTACATCATGCATTATTTTCCTACCTGTAGTGGAACTCTGCGGTGATGTTTGAGGGCTTGACCCGGCCGTTGTAATTACTGTTAATAAAATAACAATACCAATCTGACGATTAGGAATAGTGGCGTATCTTAAAACACTTGGTTTCAATGTTAAATAACTCGATTCTAAAAGATGCTTTATTCTACTTCATTTGCCAGATGATAGAATAGCCCAATATTCGACATCACAAGTTAGACACAATTCCACAATAACAAATCTATAGTAAAAGCCAACGAACAGGAATTTTTGGTCATATTCTATAACCGATTTTACTTTTTTCCGAGGAGAAGGGAAGTTGGTAAACAACGAAACGCTTCAAAGGTCTGTTCACACTAAAACGTTTTGTGATTAAGCTATGGATCGTCTCAGTAATCAGCTTGTACTTCAGTTGTTTTTTTATATATAAAGAGAATAGTTTACGATGTATGGAAAGGTAATAACGCATTCAAGATAATTATCAAACTTTTCCTGTGTACCAACATAACAAACAAATGTTTTGTGTATCTTACTTATTCACAGACTTTGGCCAGCGTACCTCAAATAATAAATTATAGCTATATCAGTATGAATAAATATATAACCATTAAATTCGCAAATCATGTGAATTATAAAATAAAATAGTGTAATGCAAGTTGTGAAAAAGAGTAAAGTGGAGGATCATTCTCACATATTTTATTCCCCAAGCAACATGAATACCGCTTTTTCCAGGCCCTCTTATGTTGCCTTGGTCCATTTTTTGGTTTGTCTCTCCAAGAATTGTTTGAACATTTTCTATTCATATTACTATAATTTGAACAGGCCTACAGTACGCCGATTATTAAAAGGGGCGACACCATGTCATCTTTAAGGGGGAAATGTCTAAAAAATCTGACAGGCAAAGAATATAGTTCTTAATTTCTGAGTGTTCTGTGTAACAAAATAGGGGCAACCGAGGGGATTAAACCCCGCCCCCCCCCCATGTACTAACGTTTTGAATAGGCCTACATAGGTCACGGTCTTAACAAAAGGGGAAATGAAAATGAAAGAACCTACGATTTTGGCAAAGATCTCCAATGTAACCGGTAGGACAGATGCATCGGAAGGATTCCAAATCATCATAGCAAGTTCCTCCGCTATTACATGGTGAATTCGCACACTCATTGTTCACTGAAAAAGAATGAAATATAATGATTTATTAAAAAGAATGTTCGAGGAAGATTGTGTGGGGTATTAGGAAGTTAAGAAAAAGATTGCTGAAGGAGAGAATTTGCTACAGTAATGTGACAGGCTGCAGTCGTATAGAGACTTATGTTCCATGAGACTTAATTTAGTTGTTGTTGCCTTCTTGCTATTAGTAATAAGCCGGATAAGAGAACCACATAAAATAATGGGTCAACTGTATGTGAAATGTGATAATATGATTCTACCGGCTTTGAATAAACGGTCGGGTCGCGGCGCGTGTTTTTAAAAAATGGGTCTCTTCCTGAATGATTTTCCAGATTTCAGGGTTTCAGATACTCAAGTAAAGAGTTAAAGCAAATAAAGATATAATGAAGTCTAACAGTTTCGAGAAGTTAGAGCCTTTTTTAACTAAATACTTTTCATATGACATAGTTGGTAGAATGATAATAGTACGCGGTACTAATGTCCTTTGGCAAGACATTAATCTACATTTGCCACACTCGACCCAGGTGAGGTTAATGGGTATAGCTGGTAGGATTATTCCTTGAAATGCATTTTGCGCCGATTACGGCTGCCGGAGCTAAAGCTAGAGTAATAATTTACAAAGCTCTTTGGAAGCGCATAGGGACGTTGTAAAAGGTACCATGCGCTTTACAAGAACGGACTATTTTTATACATTCAGTTGCGTTTTGAAATGAAAATCTCCGATCTTTTTTAATTGTACGGAAGAAAACCTCTATAAACAATATACGAAGTGAATACAAACAAAAAGATTTTATGTTTTTAGATAATGATCTATAATCTGGGAATTTGAATCATAAAGATTAGGTCGTTTGTATTCGACTTCACCTTTGATAGGTGAATTCTTCGTAATTAGCGATCTTTATTTGTTTACGGGAGAGTCCGGGGTTTTCCCTTTCATTCCATATGTTCACCAGCTCAGAATAATAATTGTTTTGTAGCCAAGATAGTCAATGTAGCGGCCAAAGTCTGGTACAATCACGCTGACGCAATATTTATCATTTTTATTAGGATTTAACCCACGATTATATTTGTTTTAATGGGGGGGGGGGGGTAATGATAATAGCAATAATAATAATGATAATAATAATAATATTAATAATGATAATACCAGTAATGATAATGATAATGATAATTAGTGTTTTTATAAAGGGCATTAGAAGATACGATACAGGAAAATCCTGATATAGCCTTTTAAAATTTGATCTCGCTTTTGCTATCACATTCGGACTACTTTACGACGTGTTTTTGTTTTCTTTCAAAAGTTAGATAGTACATTCCCAAGATTGATTGCAATGATTAAATATAGAAGTACAGTTGTACTTTTAAACAACAAAATGAAGTTATCAAAAGGATACATCTCACGTATTATTAGTGTCACGTTGAAGTGAATCCCTCGTTTGCAGCATACAATGTCTGATCGTAACAGTAGTGTAAGCCTCTGTGTCTCCGTGCGGATATCATCCGGCAGGGTCGATCCCGTGAACTCCCATGGGGGTAGGGCAGTCTCTGCAATGTGACCGAACAGGGTAGCTGCACCGATATCAAAGTCAATGAACTCAACCTTGATGGCCGTACCCGTGATGGGTTTGTCGAACAACCACCTGATGTTGATATCGCCTTCGGGAAGAGTTGGGTAACCAAGGGTGGTGAACTCCTGTAAGAAGGAGGTGTCGTCAAGTTCAATGGCGACGCCAAAGGATGACATCGGCTCTGGCCCTCTACTCGTAATGTCTATGGAGAAGAAAGATTGAGACATTTTCTTGCTTGATTGGGTTCCACACCACACACTCAATCAATCACTAACTAACTCTCTCTCTCTCACACACATCCACGCCCACACACACAAACGTACCATCACACACACACACGCACATACGCACGAATGAACACGGATGCATATCGACAGAAAATGATATTCATCTTCTTCTACCCAAAGGAACAAGTTCTTATTTTTTTAAATCAATATACTATGTCATAGGATTTCATAACATTCTTTTCTTCATTTGTATGTTGTCTTTCTATTTCCTAATCTTTGTCTCTCTGTGTCTCTTTCTATATCTCTCTTTCACACACACACACGCACACACACACACACACACACCCTCTCTATCTCTTATCTTCTGTTTTCAGTAATACACAGGAGATGCTTATTATCATGGCAGAAACAAGTTTCTCTATTAACTTTAGAGCAGTTATATTGTCCAAATTGTATTTGGTAAAAACACACAGAGCAAATGTTGGATTGGATTGTTTACGGTCATGATGTTTATTTTTTCTTCCAAAGGAGATTTAAAAAAATATATTTTCAAATGAGAGTCTGTGGGCTATTTTCTACTGTACAATTTATTGTACAATTCCACTCGATGAATTTCAGATTCATTAAAAGAAGTGGATGATATAGGGACGTCTTATTTCTTACCACCTGTATATGGTTGCACCATCATTCCGATTCCAGTTCCTGTGTACCTTCCTGTAGTCACATCAACGATGAGTTCGTGAGTTTGGGATATGGAGACGATGGGTGAATCAGGAGAGATGTCCACTTTAATATTCGTTGCATCTGCAAGTTTCGCAAACTGACCGGACTCTACCGTAAAAACTGAAACCTCGCCTGGAACATCAAAATGATTGTACTCGAGGCTGGTTGGTTGCGACGGGTCCTCATTTGTGAAAGACATCCTGCATTGATATCTCACATTTTCCAGGGATTGGTTGAAGTATGGTGTCATAAATCTTATGGTCTCAACCTCCTGTACAATTACATTGGGGTTGCAAGCTGGTAATGTCAAGGACTGTCCATTCCATGTTGAATGATCTGTTGGAGAATGAAAGAACATAGCCTAGGTGAATATACAGTTCTGTTCGAGTACTGCGAGTCTTAATCGGATTAAAGTCATCTGATGAAGTATATTATTATTTGCTGTCAACTAATGTAAAAATGCCACCAAAATCTTACAACAATCCCTTGAATTGTTTAAAACTGAATTACAGATTTGTTCAAAGACTCCATAAAGTCTATTATCACTAATCGTACTCTTAGAAGTGATTTTGCCACGAGAGTTAGCACAACAGAAAAGACAATTTGACATTTAAATCTGATGTCACGTCCTTAATTTGATGTACATCTGCTCTCGAAATTAGACTGAATATTTTGGTGCGGATGGTACAATTAAACTTTTATAGCAGTCAATAGATAAGCATGGGTGTAGAGGTTAGTATAAAATCCACATCCAAATACAAACGTATGAAATACAATATTCTACCAAATCAACGATATTTCTCCCCGGCTGGTTGACATTTGATTCATGTCCTTAGCACCATGCCGACTTTTTGTACCATCTGTTAAGGTCTTTCCTCTATTTTACGTAGACCTGGGCCCCGTCTTACAAAGAGTTACGATCGATCCAAATCAATCGTAAGTCCTCCAATCAATCGCAAGTTTGCAGTCTCCTATCTCTTATGTACATAGTTACGATTGATATCAATCGCAAATAAGTTACGATTGATATCAACTCTTTGTAAGACAGGGCCCTGATATGCCAAACGGTGTTATTGTCAAACGTCCTAGTATATGAAAATAAACCTAAACCATTACTCTAGAACTATCCCTTGTTTACCATGTGAGGTTTAGGACTCATGGGACCATAGGTACACTCTGGTACAGCTGAATACATTGGGGAACATTTTTCAAAATCATTGGTGTGGTATATCAATGGTTTATCCAGAGTTGTATTTTTAAATTGGGGCAGTAATTATCCCAGACCAGTGGAGATATATTCGACTTCTTTTCATGGCCCTTTCGATGAGGGGGGGGGGGGTGTCTCAATCTTTTGCTGCCTACACCACTGTCCAACGTTTGGGATATTGTTTCGGGAATTTACCAACAATAGACAGCTTCACCGTCAGGCCAGCACCTAGCTGACTATTTTCGTTGCCGTAGAACGACATCCTGATCTCGTCATCGTACGAGTACCAGGTGGTCGACGACACGGAGTCCCTCATGCACACCCACTCCCCAAAGGTATCGAAGGTATCAAAGATGCAGACTTCTCCACCCTCTCCAGGATTCATGTCCAAGATGTCGACCTGGATCCAGGTGTAAGAGCTGGCTTTGATGAACCAGTGCAGTTGGGCTGCCACGTCAGTCAAGGAGGATAGGTTGACACTCTGTATGGTGATGCTGGGGTAGGTATCGGACAGGGCGAACGCACCACCGCTTGACCGGATGAACGAATCTTGTAATTCGTCTGAGTATTTGATAGGGATAGGGAAGATAGACAAGAGCGGAAACATCATGGTTGCGGTTGAATTATAATTGAGTAACGCGGGTGCAAGGACAGACACATTTTTACTCTTTGAATCATCCGACCATATAAACAGTTAAGAGATAATCTCCTTTAAGTTTTGTTCAAGCCGTTCGGACAGCACTTTACCATTTATACTATAGCGTGCCTTTCAACATCTCTATGTTTAAAAAGTGATTCTGAAAAGGAGATTTTGAGAATGACAATAAAGTAGTTATTTCACCAACTTAAAGCCAATCATTACAATATTGTTTATTGGAAAAGCGAATGGCTTTGGTCCCCTGAGAAGGCACAATTTGTAAATTGGGGGCCAGATGGTTGCCTTTTGCTTTAGTGGTCTACAGGTGCTGGGAAGTGGGATTGCAGTTGCCAGCTAATATGGCCATCAATATGGGTCAAAATGACCAGACACGCTAATGTTGATTTTTTTTTAATGGGGAAGCAATTTTTTTTTTTAATATGTAGCCTCCGCTGAGCTGAGCAACGCAGGGGCAGCGATGGAATTCCAACAATCATATTTCGGTGATAATGTTCCTATTACCCTCCTAACTTAATAGTGAGTCTGTGATGGTCGGTGGGATTCCCCCAAATGCCATACCCTAGAAAATGCTCTCACATCAGTTAGAACATTAGAATGGGAGATTGATTACACCCGACATTATTTTGGAAAGTCATTGGACTGTGTAAACTGTGGAATCGGGAATTTTCTTTTCATTTTACTTCATATATAAAGAGATCGAAAGAAAAACGTATTCCATTGAAAATACTTCATGAGTAATTCATTGAAGGATGTTTATTTTCATTGGTCAATATTTTGTTTATCTCGACCTTTGGCCTTTGCCTCCTCACAATCACCGACCAAAAAAAGTATGAAGATAAGGAAAGAAGAATAACAAACGAGGAAAAGTTGATAAAGAAAAATGTACCATAAATCCTACAAATAGGATCACAAAAATATCACAAAAAAGCAGAAGCATGAGAATATAATGCAAACCTATTTCATTGGAAATATATTCTGATGTTTATTGACCAATATATACTTCGTCCGAACAGCGAGCGAGTGTACTTCTGTTCAGTTGGAAAGGATGTTTGTGAGAAAAAAAGGATGTGGGCGGGTGCTTTTGTGGATGGAAGGGGGAGGGGTGGTGGTGAATGGTAAAAGGAAAGTAGGTAATCAAAAATATATATTTTATTGTTTCAATAAATAAACTTTTGGTTTGTTTATGCCTATAATTATGGCTATGACAGCCTCCTTCATTTAACAGTGGAAATTGATTTTCTATGACGAGTGGGATAATTTTAAAAAGGGGTACAAAGAGATTTAATTTAATTTGTTAACATTAATGGGGGTATTTTCATTAGATGGAAATAGTAACCTCAATATCCATGGGTGGATCAAGGGAGCGAGGGGGTGCACGTCCCCTCCACCATTTTGCTATATACAAAAATATATACAAATACAAATTAATGTCCGGTTTACTCATTCGGAAATGCCTTAGAATGTACCATAGAGCATCTTAAGTTTCAACATTTTCAGGGGCCCTTAAGCGGGTCCAGACCCCACGCCGTAATGGCTTCGCGCTCGCAATTTCGTACATTACACGCTCCGCCCCCTTTTGGAAAATCCTGGATCCGTCCCTGGTATTGGACTAATTCAACCAAAATATTGTGTCATTTAGGTAGGTCCCTTATATTTAGGAGCACATGCATTTATAATCTGACTATAAATACATGTCTTACAATTCAAATCTTTTTTTTAAAATTTGATTCTGGAAATTCCCTCTTTTATTCCAATTGAATTAGACATTGGCCACTAGGCCTACGTTATATTCTTATTCAAAAGGGGGCAATATGGCACACCGTAGCTAGTATGTCATCAAAATACATAAAAAGGAAATGGTATGGATGCATTCGTAGATAGCTGAGATATGTTTGGGTGTATGTATGAGAGAGTAAGGGAAGCTGGGAGGTATAATAATAGGGAGGGAGGGATGGAGAAAAAGAGGGGGAGTGGCCCCCAGGAGTCAGAAATTCTTTCAAATGACGATATATATTAATGCCCAAGCGATCTATTTTATCTACACGATATAACATACCGACGTATGAGGTTTAGTCGTATCTAAAATCTCAATGTCACTCAACCGTAAGAATATATGCCTTTACTGCATTGCAAATGTTATTCAACCAAGCAAATGCATATGAATAGTATTGCATGTGATTTTATAATGATGTATATGACGTTAACATGTGCAGGGTACCTGAAAAAGAACAGTCCTTGTGCTTCGGTATATAAGGTAAACACGCAGGGGTATTTGAACGGAATATCTAAATGGTGTTGGAACTATACATTTGCATAGGTCTTATATCGGTTTGCTATTTCATAAAATGTAGATACAATTTCTTGTGAGAATGCTTTAGTTGACTACAACTATAGAAGGATGTTCGCAATTTTAATGCAGAACATAATGTTCTGTGATTTCTACATTTTACACACAAAAAGGTACACTATTTTGATAGCAGTTTATTTCGCAAAGCGTATTCTTGAAATCATTTTTTTCCACTTTCAACGAGTATGAGTAGTTGATTCCTAATAACTCCTTATAATTCTGTTTAGGTGATTCCTCAGACAAGTGTTTGTATGCTAAAATTATCTTCACAATATTATTAATCTGCTGATCGTAACTATTCATACTAAAAGGAAGATAACGACCATCAGACTGGTCGTTACCGTGTTTTTTGTGTTCCTTTCTTATAACAATAGATCACGTGTGTGCTGTGGCTGATATATTTCTCAAGCTACATGGAGTGTGTTTTTGTTTGTAAGGACTCGTCTATTTTGAACCACACGAAACCTTTTACCCCTACGCCATTGTCATTTGTATCACCACGAGCCAGCATGATCATGTCCCATTATTTTTACTACATTTTCCTTTTGCAAAACGGTGCATTGACTGAGATAATTATATGCGGTGAAAAGGTAAGGCGATGAATGTATTTATATGACGTACAACGCTTGTATGTCTCGATGTCCTGTATGTAGCTGCCTTGATTCTTTTATATAATTTATAAAGGGGATAACGTCACGGGGTTTCCCCTTAAATTTTTTTGGTTGATGAAACAACACAGCAAGGGTGCTCAGAACAAGTCTACTTCAAATTATGAAGACGAATGTCTCACCTGAGTCATGCCTGAATTCACTTAATTGGTAGAATGTTTAGTCAAAGGTAGTTTTTATCTAATTTTGGCTACGATGCAAAATCAACTTAAAAAGTAAAGAATAACAAGGTCAACAAGAAAAACACTGATCTATGTGTAGAAAAATGGTAAAAGGACACTTTTGTCTCTTTGCGTTTCTTAAGCACATTTAGAGACAAAGGAAAACATATAATTAGACGTATATGTATAAAGCTCTTATTATTATAAACAAATCAGCGTTGTTGGTTTTTACTTTAGCATTAAATTTGGTAATATTTGAAATATCTTTTATAAATAGATGCATGATTCAAACATTTACATTGTCACCTGAAAAATGTCAAGCAGGAATTTGTTTTGAATGAACATGCATTGATATAAATATCATGCATATTACAGTGGTTATTCCTCCTGGCATGTTCAATGACAAACTCATTTCAGAGCAAGGAAAGTAACATAAGACTTTGAACTTTGCTTTACATTCCATTACAGGCGAAACAATATTTTTCAAAGATTCATGAATTCCCAAAGAGTATGAAATGAATATTCAGATTTTTTGTGTCTTTTTTTTTACAATTTCGAATCCTAAAGATAAACTTGAGTTCTGGTAATGATAGAAGATAAATTCTCACAGAATTTAACAAAACTCCCATTGAATGTTCAAGATTACAAATAAATGGCATGTGCTAAACGATTATGGTAGAAAATGTATAGGGGCTGAGTATTGGGCATATAGAAAGATAAGGTAAGTATTGGCCCGACACCATAGTGCTTAACACATGTCACTATGTGCAAATGAGAGTCGTGGTTTTTATTAAAGATGATTTCCAGCAAGTTTTTGTGAGTTTATTTTTATTGTAATTGTTTAAACGATCAATCTACTGCAGGATATATAATCCAGAATGAAAACTAGCCACGTTCTCCCCATATACGATTCCCATACCAGAGCTCAAGATTAGCTTTAACTTCACTAGATCCTTGTTGCAGAAATACAATATCGTAATGTTGACTATTATACATATTCTTAAATAGGGCAAAATAACACGACAGGGCATACTAATAGATATGAATAAGTTTCATGTTTCATAAATCAATATCATGAATATTGAATAATGGGGATATCGTCTAGAACATAACATGCCCTGTATCAGAGTCTGCAGAGCATGAAAACTGATGTAATGTGAACAGCATAACGGTTATCGTTATGAAAACATCAAGGAAAACCAAAGTAGAACAAAAGTTAACAAAATAGACAAACAAATGGACTGCAAAAGGAGATGGCACATAGAGAGTAGCATAAGGTAAATTTATCAAATATTTAAAAGTTTGGAGGTAAAGTTGAAGCACAGAGGTAAAAAGACAGAACATAAACAAAAGTGAGAAATTAAATCTATGCAATTAGAAGAGATCTTAGTTGGAAGTCGTTATAGTCGTAGTGATGTAAGTGAACTTCGTAATTGTAACACATACAAATATTGTGTTCACCACTGAAAATACTTAATGATGCTTACCAGTAAAAGAAAATTCCGCTTCCAAATAGGAGTAAGGACTGCTGCCATCACAACGATCAAATTTGATATTCATTTGCGAGGAATCCAAATAGATCGGATCGATCACTAAAGATATCCAAGAAATTCTCACTAACTCCTCGCTGGTGTTCATATTTATAACAGTCATCGTGTCATCTTCAGGAATGTGAAGAGCTAGAAAAGTAGCAATCAGGATGGTTCCCAATGGACTTGTTACATAGATATCACAGGTATAATCACAAAGTCCTGACAAATCGCAAGTACATGGAGGAGAATCACAAAATGGCTCAGAACTGTTGAACCGAAAGAACACTTGAGAATTCGTTGGTGTTAGGGTGATGTTGTTACCAGTTGATGCGTCTGCAAGAGCAAAAAAAATACATTCAAGTACATGTAATTTTTTAAATACGACGAGTAAATATCTTGTTTGTCGATATCAAGCTTTTCTTTTGATAAGTGAAATTCAAGAATATCACGTGTTTGCATCATTTGCATAATGATAATGGCACTTGTCTTAATAATCCATCTCCCAACATGTATTGTTACTTGTGTGGGAATACTAATATGGCCAAAATGATACTCATTTTAAGGTACATGCATTGTATTTCATCGTTGTTTTATTATACCATTTATAAATTGCAATGTAGCTTTATAGAAAAACATGAAGAAATAATAGGTCAGCGTTCTTTTATCATACCCATTCCCCAAACTGAAGCCAGTTATATTTGCAAACCAGATCTACAAATAAAATGAACATTAATCAATCGATCAGACAGTGCATTACGCTATGTGCATTACGCTATACATAATTGTCTCTCACTGCCTCACGGTTATATTGGGAGCATGTGATTGTAATTCGATGAAGACTTGCAGAGCAATTCCTGGCCTATAATTATCTTTTCTACGCCCAGCTTTAAACCTTAATTCTCTTCGGATGCTTAATCAATTGCGCGTTATGATTAATGTTGGTTAAACTTCATGAATCTTGTTGTGGTGTGCACAAACAAGCTTCTTATAGACGTATCTTACATAATTAAGTTTTGTTTAGTAGTATTTTAGTGTATTTGTTATACTTTTTTATAAACTTTTGTTTTTTGTTTTCGTTTTTTTTGTTGTTGAAATGGTACAACAATTTCCATGCGTTCGCTGTAGTAAATGTGTTAAAGCAAATCAGAAAGCACTTCTCTGTACTTCTTGCCGAAACTGGGGACACATATCATGTTCAGAAATCTCTGTAAAGAGTTACGATGACCCTAATGAGCATTTTGTAAATTGGGAGTTTTCAAGATGTCTTTTAAACCATCTTCCAAATTATATTGTGAATAATTCAGAGTCCGACGTCGACGATTCTAATAACATAGATCCCTCATGTAAATCTGGTGAGAATATATCTTTAAAATATGATGAACTTTCTAGTAAAGGGATTAAATTTGTCCACCTGAATAGTGTAAGTCTTTTGAAATATCATGAAGAAATCAAGCAAATCATGTTTTAAAATGAAATACAATTTCTTGCTCTGAATGAGACTAGATTAGACAGCTCTATTGCAGACAGTGAAATGTACATACCCAATTACTCATTACTTTGAAAAGATAGGAATAGAAATGGGGGTGGAGTGGCCATTTACGTCCATGAGTCTATTCATATCAACTTAGTTAGTCATGATTCTCTTGAACATTTAGAAGCATTGTGCATAAAAGTTTATTTGAAGAACACGAAGCCAATTATTTTTTTAAACTGGTAAAGACCACCAAATTCAAAAGTCGAGGTTTTTAATCACTATGAGGACTTTTTGTTTTTTGCAAATGGTCTCAATGGGCAACTCATTATTATGGGTGACATTAACTGTGATATCACGAAAAAACCTTTTGAAGGAAATACGAAAGTCTATAATCAAATAAATGATATATATTGTATACAAGAGTAACCGATAGATCCTGCACACTTGTTGACCATATGTTAACGGATTATCCCGATAATGTGAAATCGTTTGGTGTTATTCAAAATGGTATGAGTGACCATTTTATCAGTTACTTGGTGTGGAAATGTAAATATACTTCCCAAAGTGAAACATTTGTATCGTTCCGAAAGTTGAGAAATGTAGATTTAGAAGCTTTCAGGTCTGATTTGCGTAATCAAAACTGGAAGGAAGTAAAAGAGTTTAGTGATATAAATGATGCAGTTAGTGAATGGGAAAAGTTGCTGTTAGAAGTAGTTAACAAGCATATGCCATTAAAGACAAAACGAGTGAGAAAAAAACCCTCGCTATGGATGAACAGTGAAATACTTACTTTAATGAAACAGAGAGATAAAGCAAAACTTAAAGCCAACAAGAGAAACAGTGATGACTTATGGAAACTCTATAAACGCATGAAAAATAAAGTTACCACCGAGATAAGAAAATCCAAACGTAAATACATATGTGATAAACTATCTGAAGTCACCAATAGAAATGAATCTTGGACAACACTCAAAAGTTTAATGGGTAATTGTAATTCTTCTAACAGCACTTTTCCGAAAGAAAATTCAAGTGTAATAGCGAATGAGTTTAATAACCACTTTGCAGATATAGCGACAAATATATGGACAAATAACACAAGGGCTAATAACCGGCTTTATTCCCATGGTGAAAAGGTTTCTGACAGAAAATTTAAATTTGTTAATGTATCTCAATCTTATGTCTTGAAACAAGTAATGTCAATGAAAACAAAAAAGTCCGTCGGGTTAGACGAAATTTCTATGTATATTCTTAAAGAGTCAATATCTGAAATGATTGAATCTTTTACCTTTTTAATCAACAAATCTTTATCGGAAGGGGTCGTGCCTGACGAATGGAAAGTCGCAAAAGTAATACCGATACACAAAAAAGGAGATAAACTTGATTTCAATAATTATAGGCCGATCTCACTGTTGCCTTGCGCCTCTAAAGTTATGGAAAGAGTCGTTCAGCGACAATTGCTTGATTATTTAAAGTGTCATTCCTTGCTCTCCCAAAATCAGTCAGGTTTTCGTCCAAAACACTCCACCGTGACAGCACTAGCCGCAGTCACAGATGATTGGTTTTACTCTATCGATAAAGGTAATTACATTGGAACAATTTTTGTAGACTTGCAAAAAGCATTTGATACGGTTGATCAAACAGAAGAATAAGAACTTCGGTAAATAATGTGCTTTCTGATGAAAGATTAACTACGAAAGGTGTGCCGCAAGGTTCTTTACTGGGGCCCCTGTTGTTCATTATTTTTATAAATGACATCAATTCTGCTTTCAACACCTGCAAGGTCCATCTTTATGCAGATGATACGGTCATTTATTATTCACATAAAAATACAAAAGTGATGGAAAATGTTTTAAATAAAGAAATTAATAGCCTTGATGCGTGGTTGAATAAAAACAACTTAAAGATCAATTACGACAAAACTGTATGCATGTTACTAGGAACACATAACATGCTTAAAAAACAACCGCTTTTGAAT
Organism: Strongylocentrotus droebachiensis; assembly: GCA_035222895.1. NCBI lineage: Eukaryota > Metazoa > Echinodermata > Echinoidea > Camarodonta > Strongylocentrotidae > Strongylocentrotus > Strongylocentrotus droebachiensis. The sequence continues at coordinate 32,573 of JAVYIG010013022.1, read as the reverse complement.
ATCAAAATCAAAGAACAACAGTTGTCCCAAGTAAAGAGCTTTAAATATCTCGGTGTACATGTGGATGAAAAATTAAAATGGGATGTTCACATTAAACAGACGTGTAACAAACTAAGTAAAATAGTTAGTTATTTATGTAGACTAAGACAATTTGTGAATATGTCTGAATTGAAATTAATCTATAATTCCATCATATTACCTCACTTCGATTACGGGGATGTAGTATGGTAATCTGCCTGCAGTAACAGTTTAATACAACTCCAAAAAATTCAAAATAGGGCCGGTAGAATCATACTGAAAGTTAACCCTTATTCGCATACTTCTACCACTCAAATTCATAGCTGTCTTGGTTGGCAAATGATACGTGAAAGGCAACAAATCCATTTATTACTCATAACTTACAAAACATTACATAACATGACCCCTGAATATTTGAAAGACATGTTTGAGTTTAAACCCTCTCCATACTCCCTCCGTAATGCACATAACCTCTCTTTACCTAAGCCAAGAACTAATTATTGTTAAAGAACTTTTGTGCACAGAGCTTCTTCTCAATATAATAAATTATCCCCTGATTTTCGTCAACTACCCACTTTTGCCACCTTTAAGACTAACCTAAACAGACTATAATCACCTTGTTGTTGTACCTCTTTATGTATGTTTATATGATGTTTGTTTTGTTTGTTTGTTTGTTTGTTAGTTTGTTTTGTTTTGTTTTGTTTTGTTTTCCTTTAAGTCGACTGATACTTTGTAATTATTTATTTTGTTAATTTTGTAATATTATGTATATTTTGCATATTGTAAACTGGCCCCATGGAAGACCAGCAGCAACAATTATAGTTGCAGCTGAATATGGGCTACCAGCCGTATACGGTCCCTTTTTCTCTGTATGATTATTTGTTTATATGTATTTGTATCTGATTTTATTATACGGAAATAAAAACAACAAACAACAACTCTCGGAATAGCACATACACTTTGCTATCTCCATAACAGCATCGGACAGAAATACGCCGAATGCAAGGGATGAATATGAGAAATGTCATCGTGGTAAAGAGAGTGGTTTGGATGTGAATATAAATGTATTCGTATCATGAACGTAAAGAAGGAGCACATTTACGTAATTATTTTGAATCAACGCTTTCATAATTATTATTAAACATAAATGTTGAGATCTTTAAAAATATGATTCATTCATTTGTAACCGTCGGCTTCTATTGGATTTCATTGTAAACATGAAATACGGCGTGTGTCTGCTAATCAAAGAAGCCCTGAAAATGGCGAAATACATAGAAGATAAATGCTTACGGATAACAGGTATGCTTAATGCCAGGAGCAAGCCACAAAGCAAAATATGAAGACAAATAGCCATCTTATTTCCATTCAAGAATGTTATGTCCTGATCAGCCTGGCGCTGGGGATTGCTTTGAAGACAAGACATCGTACTATAATAAAATATTACCGTTGCCAATGCATAAAAATGACTTCAACTTTTTACACGCAATTGGCGCCTCGAATATCACCGCATTGCGTTATGATGATTAAAGAAAGATTATGTTTATTGGGGGAGCGTCTGGAACACGTGAAAAGGGGTATTCATGCATGATTACTAATTTTTCATTCAAATGAATCTCTTGTTGCATGGAATTAGAAGGGGTTTTTATAGAGTTCTGACTCAAGCTGATTTCGCAAGAGGGAAATCCCCTTAAATAGCACTGAGTCTTCCTCTTTCAATTTCTTTGAGTTTAATGAATAGCAGCTATGTAAATAAATCTTATCAAGGTTCACACTCTTTCTTTTAAGAGGCGATGATACAATACATGTCTCGCCATCTAGCTTTATACAATATTCATAATACAATTTAAGTAATCAGATAGCCATACAGGTGAAATTCTGTTGCAGACCCCGCCCCCCCCCCCCCCCCCCCCCATTCTATTTATAAGGTGACGTAATTGTTGCATTGCATTACATGTAAGATGTTTGTTTCACTGTCATTAATCCAAAGTTAACCAGACAGGCAAAGATCGAGGCGTTATATGGGTAGTGTAAGGGGAGAGAGAAAGAGAGAGAGAAAGAGAGAGGGAGAGGCATGTAGAGTTCTGATTCAAGCTGATTTCGCTAGAGGGAATCCCTTAATTTGAATAACACTAATGTTCTTCCCCTTCCTCTTTCAATTTCTTTAACTTTAATGAATAGCAGATGTCTAAATAACTTTATCATAGTTTACACTCTATCTTTTTAGGTGGTTGAACTACGCAATTAAGGCCTATTATTGTTCTTTTATTACTCCTATAATTATTAATCTGTTTAAGTGAATGTGCAGAAAGGGCACATCTGGAAGTTTTCTTGTCCTTTTTTTTGTTGCTAGCCATAGTCTATCCAATAAATGACATGTGATGGCGCTACCTATCGACTAAAAAGTTATGACAGAGATTGTGGCCCAAATTCACAAAGGAGGTTTGTCGAAAAACCTCCTTTTGTTTTGACAAACCTCCTTTTGTTTTTTTTACAAATCAAGGTTTGTAAAAACGCGTCGAAACGCGTCGTATGACGCACATAAACCTCGGTTTGTCGACAAACCTCCTTTGTGAATTCGGGCCATTATGACGGAGTCGGAAGCGTCATAACTACTTAGTCAGGATGTTGTCCTTGATCTATAACATAATCCTCTAATAACCACTGATTTTCTGGTTCAAGGTCCACACTTCTCAGTTCAGGGCCTGTTAGCTCAGTTGGCAGAGCGTCGCGCCACTAACGAAGGTCGTGAGTTCGAGCCTCAACCCGACCCCCTTTTTATTTATTTTTGTTTAGGGAGAAGAGAGTTAGCCTAGCGCTATATAACACACCCTCCTAATTCGATGAATGGTACAAAACAATGACATGTACCATTTTTACTTGACAGATTTCTTTTTTAAAATATCATTACTCATCAATATTATTCTTTGGCCTTCTCAGCCTATGCCAGTAGCGGATCTAGGGGGCTCGGACCCCCTCCCCTGGCCTAAAAAACAGGTTCATCTAACCTTTTTTCATGAAAAAAAAAGAAGAAGGCGGGCCCCCTCCAACTGGCTCAGGGGTGGATGCTGGGTAAAAAAAGAAATAGCGACACTACTTTTTCTTTCTTCATATATGCACCCCTAATTCAAGGCGACTTAGAGCCCCTTTTTCTAAAACTTTCCCTATAGCTCGCTCCCATTTTTAGATGTTATAATTATGTTACTTATAAAAAAAAACGTTATAGTCTTCCTTCATTAGATTGTGCTTAATACTCATCAGGGTTTCTGGGGTCTTCTTTATAAGATGTAATTTAAGTTGCACTGGGACCTCACAAATCTTAACAATTTTGCTGGCTCGCTTCGCTCGCTCGAAAATTAATATTCAGACCATCACACCTAGCTGTAAAGTATGTTGCTTAATTAAGCAGTATATCTTGAACCACGTAAAGAAAGAAACAAATATTGATATCATCGAACAAATATTGATATCATCGAACAAATATTGATATCATTCTTCTTCTTCTTGTACTTATTATAATTTCTATCATCAGTTTAATGTTATTTTTAATAATATCTTTAATAAGTAATTCTTTTAATTTTATTATCTGTCTGTAATTATTACTATTTTAACTTATCAGTTAATTGTATACATGTCTGTAAGGGACCCCACTGGAAAGGCTCTCGAGCTTTCGTGGGTTATCCTGTTCAAGCTGACTTATTTTTGATATGTTATTATTGTATATTGTTGTATGTTGGAAGCTTGTTGAATAAAAATCAATCAATCAATCAATCGATACCTGGTAGTGTAATCACAGTCACATATTTAGCGGCGAATAAGCCACCTCTCCTTCTCTTTCTCTCTCTCTTCCCTTATGACCCTTATCAACCCCCCTTTCCCTTTTGACCCTTATCAACTATCCCTATATTTCTCTCTTTTATCAGTCCTTCGAGCTTGAGCTCTCTTTTTCTTTCTCTTTCTGCTCGTATTTCGATTGTGATGCTGCTCCTATTCTAATTCACTGGTAGTGTAATCACAGTCACATATTTAGCGGCGAATAAGCCACCTCTCCTTCTCTTTCTCTCTCTCTTCCCTTATGACCCTTATCAACTCCCCTTTCCCTTTTGACCCTTATCAACTCTCCCTATATTTCTCTCTTTTATCAGTCCTTCGAGCTTGAGCTCTCTTTTTCTTTCTCTTTCTGCTCGTATTTCGATTGTGATGCTGCTCCTATTCTAATTTCATATTCTCATTTATATTCATACCTGAATTTATTCATGATGTGATTCAGAATCGTATTTAAAATTCTTGCTATGTATACGTCATTGTAACTGTCTTGTTATGTTTTGTGCTGAAAGCCGGAGGACCGTACCTGCTCATAGACTTTTTCTGTATAGAGTATTGACGCCCTTCTGGCTTTCAGCACACGACACCATGTTGTTGTCCTGTGTTTTACGTATTACATGTTACACCTATGGAAAACAAATGTCTGTATTTAATATGGACGATAAAATCTTGAATCTTGAATCTTTAAAATAATAATAATAATAATTATTAATCGTTGCGATTTTTTTGGGACAAAAAAAAAAAAAAAAGTGTCCTCTTACCCCCCCCCCCCCCCCCCCCCCACTCTTATTCAGCGGCTGGCTGAGTCGATGCGAAATTTTCGGATGTTAAACCTCCCCCCCCCCCCCTTGAAAAAATCCTGCGTACGCGCCTGGTAGGGTATATCACTGGGGAAAGTCCGAAAATAGCACTGTTTACCAGCAATAAGCTGCTTAAACCAGCAAACATTAGCACAAAAGGAGTGATTGGGAGACGAAGTCATTGATGCACATGTTCAGACAATCTACTCCTAAAATTAACAGTAATGGCATATAATATATATACAGAAGAAAAATTAGGCTTGCTTTTAACTTATAGGTCTGAGGCTGATCTAATGGAAATTGTTTTTTGACGCTACGCAGTGCCCATGGTAGCGTTAAAGTTGCATAAATTTTGTATACAAAGATAGGGAGCGGGGTGAATTTTACCCCCGACCCCTTTAAAGCCCCACTGTACTACTTGCGCCCTCTATATAGCAAACAATGCCTAATCGGTGCATGTTGGTCCCCCATGATCCCCTTTTTCTTATGTTATTGAGTGCTGATTTGATGAGATAACCACCTGTCAGTGGCCTTGCAGGAAGGACTAATCCCCCTGGCCAAACTAGTACAGACGGCCTTTAAGGTTAAACAAATCACAGAGCCTCCTGGGCGGTTCAGATTGACACGCCCCGCGGTACGGACTTTGAGAAGCCCTGTCCTACCGAATCCAGCCGGGGGTCTCAGTCAAATATAAATACTGTAAGCATGCGTTATACCAAGAAAACGCGTACAAAAGGGTTGCTTTTTGTGTGTGATTCATTTTACAATGTCAACAACTTAAATGGTAATCCCTATCGCACTTCAATATGCTCAAGGGGCTACAATAATTATTTTACAATACTTGTTTAGGAGTACACTTTTTCGAAATACCCGTTTAGGGTGTGAATTCTTGAGAAAAAACACGCGAAATCCTCATTTAGGGTGTATTTTAGCTTCAGAAGAAACCCTCGATTAGGGGGTGTCTGGAAAACCTGTGGTCATGTATGCCTACGGTATTTCTACCTGACTTAGTCCCCCCCCCCCGGGTACCGAATATAAAGGGAGTTTTATATGTGTCATTGCACAACAGCAATATATTTATCAAATAAAAGACGTAATTTCATGAAGAAAGAGAGAGAAAAAAGTTGTATCAATTAAGAGAAAGAGATAGATAGTGAGACGGTTGGAGACTTACCTCTTTGGAAATTCTCGGCACATAAGTCATCACGATACCCAACGATGCGATGAAATCGCAAAAAGAAAGATGAAAAGTGAACATATTTTTCTGCTTTTGTAACGCAGCGTAACCCAATATGGCAGACATCGAAAGTAAATTCAATACTACCGCTGAAGCAGAAATTGCCAGTGGGAACACTAGCGAGATAGTATCCAGGGCACTCATGGTACTATGCTTTTTTGATTATCTGGTGAAAAGTTAGAGATATATTTGTGTATCACTAAATCAGTGAAGTTAAAATGCAGATACGGAAAATTTCGAATAAAAATTATGTTTAGCGGTTTTACCGACCTAAAAGTACTTAACATCAATTTTTTAAGAATGATAACATTCATAATTATGCCCTACTAAACAGCCTCCTTGTGCCTTCGCAAAACCTCCTGAATAAAAGTTGTATGATATATTTTGCACAAAGCTGACGATGATAAGGTTCTAACTAAGTGCTCAGTAGAGAAAATACTAAGAAACATTACGTTATATAACTGCTCAGCCAACATGAGATTGTGCGTGTGCGTGTGCGTGTACGCGCGGGCGTGTGTGTGATTTGCGTAGGGGCCATAGACAAACACAGTATTGGTGTGTGTTTGTGTGCGGGTGTGGGCGTGTGTGAGAGTGTGTCGTGACGAAGTGATGTGATTTTTTCCCACCTCATCTACAACTGTATTCAAGTTGTAGGAGGCGGGGACTATTATAATTATAGCTGTAGTTTAGTAGGCATGGCATGAATTATTGCTTACAAATATGATTAACGGCGATTTTCACTGACAAAAACGACCCCCCCCCCCCCAGATGTCAGCTTTTAAATGACCAAGCGAAGTTTAGGCGAGCACATGCAGAAGACAAACTATCCATTGGAGCTCGACGCCACAGCTCATGTATTCTTAATACTTGTAGCATATAATAATTGGTGTGTACTGCAAGGTTCTGGAGTCATCAAAATGATAAGAAATTTGGCCCAGTCTTGGTAAAGTAACAAGCACTGTACACAGAAAGATGTTTATATAATTATTGCATACAAAATCGGCCCTCTTTTTTAAGCCGTTACTTTTCATATTTAGAATATGAAGGCATTTGAAGAGCCATGCTTTTCAGGGAACATTTTTTCTCTAATGTTCTTCTACACTTGCATAATACAATGATAACGCTCACAAATTATTGTTTTCCTCTCCCCAGAACTCGACCTTCTCTTTGAGGCCCATGTGTCAGCATTATAATGTGTTAGCAAATACGAGAACGCTTTGTCCGTGAAGTTTATTGAAGCATTAACAGTGATAAAGAAGACGGTTGAAGGGGGTGGTGCGATTTGGTGTGGTTTGATTTTATTTTCCGTTTAAAATTAAAATACAAACAAGAATACAATTTACCATTATATAATACAAATCAAGAATTAAAAACGGCTGTAATGCTCTATTCAGAGCCAACATTAAAATGGCTCTGTTCTTCCTAGAGGTCCGGATTGTTGTTTGTCTTCAGTTCCATTAGACTGAAATGACACAGCGAAGTATGATAGCATCCTTAACTTGTTGGTATTTCTTCAAAAATATACTTCATCAAATCTTATACATTTACACAATGTTCCATGTATAGATTTAAATGCGACAAAACAGCCGAATTTTATCTATTCTTAATAGTCACCATATTATTTATTGAATTTTATATAAAAAGTCAGACAAACATAATAAGTCTAACATTATTTTTCTTTTATTTGACCGGCATTTGTTGAAATTATCTAAAGCTGATGGCATTTTTTTAAATATAAATTCGTGTTCGACATAAAAAATATATACATTTTTTCTAAATTTCTACCTTAAAAATATCTTTTTTTACGAATCATATAATTATATCGATGAACACTTTGCAATTGTTTTAGTATGGAGCATTTAATTGATTGCGCTAAGCTCCCATCAACTTCAGAGTATATATTTCGAATATCAAATAGCACAATAAATATAATCTTTGTGCTGGTCACATGGTACAGGAAACCATAAGTGTGTTAAGAAAAGTAAGTAGAATCTCACAAAATTATGTAATTTGAACATTACAACATGTGATTTTCAGAATTCAACATGAAGGTATATTCTGTTAAAAGAGATAGGAAGAATTCAACTTACTTTTCTCAGTAGCACTACTAGCCGTTCGTAGTAAAAAGATCCTAATCAAAGATATTTTACATAATTATATGATAAATACAATTCAGAAACTCTCTTAGTAAGGTTCATGCAAAAAAAAATCAACTTTACCATTGGTATAAAATTGCAATATTAATATAAAATATAAAATTGCACTCTGAATAAACTAAACGTAAACTCCATTTTCAGCTTTCGACTTACAAATGATCATATACAATATCTACAACGGCATTCAAAATCGAAGTATCACATTTATGTTAATTTGCTCGGCATATATTCTTACTAGATTGTGGGGTTGATGATAGTCGTGTTCAATTATTTAGACTACTAAAATGTCGTTCTATATCTTATACGCTATGCTATGTGATCTAATTTACAAGTGAATGTAATGTTCACATTTAATAATATGTACAAGCTTGCAAAGAATCCCAACATATCTAAGAAAAAGCAACTCACAACACTTATACTTTGGGTCTTCCCAAGGATATGATCAATTTTCTATTCAGTTTTTTAGCAAATCAAATAACAACACAAATAACATGTATCAATGTGATCAATTAACATTAGCAAACCGTAAAACTGCTTTGAAAGTGATGTTCCATATTTCATTATGCATATCCTTCTTCGATTTTTAATCTGCTGCAAAGCAGGTTTGTAGTTATTCCATCTTCAGCTACTCTGTAACGTTATCCATGCCAAGATTTATTTTTGAGAACAATTCTTCGTCTTGCAGAGAAATTGGGTTAGTTATTAATTAACGATTCATTTCCCACGAAGATGCTAAAACACTACAATTTTTAGACGATATAGAGAACTTAATAATCTTCAATAATGGTGGGCAACTGAGTTTTACTCAACATTGTTACAACTGTTAGAAAAGTTTATTTGCATAAAATGACAACTGGGCAAGTATGATACCAGTCTAAAGCCAGGTAATCTTCTATAGGCTACTCCTTTCAAAGTATTTAACTCATTTGAGAACAAAAAAGTGTTTGTCTCTCATTTCGACATCATATAGCTGGGAGGCAAGAATTATGTTGATTCCTCATTCAATTTATTTTAGTTCTTTATAACAACTTATTTTAATAAATTGTTATGAAGGCTATCAAGATTTTAAAGACCATGTTTCCCTTTTGCATAGTGCACCAAATTCACTAAAAACTTTGCCTCAATCACATGTATTTTATGAAGGTCCTGTCTCTGAAATTAAAAAGTAAACAGTGATCTAGTTTTCAAACGAAGCATGGAAAACCGTTAATTTCACAGGCTTCATGTCAGACCCAGTTCTTGTATTTTTGCTTTCAATAAGACATACCATGGGCTATTAATGGTATATCTTTATTAGTATAGCATTAAATCCAACTGTTTTTTGTGTTTTCAAATTATACTGAAAGTAAGATCCGTATGGATAATTTCGTCTTGCTAAAGTAACAAGCACTGTACACAGAAAGATGTATATGGGACTACAAAAACATGTGGCATAAAAATCGGTCCTCATTTTAAGCTGCTATTTGTCAAATGTAGATTATGAAGGCATTTGAAGAGCCATGCCTTTCAGGGAACATTTTTTCTCTGATGGTCTTCCACACTTGCATAATAACAATGATAACGCTCACAAATTATTATTCACCTTTGCCCGGAACTCAACCTTCTCTATTAGTAGAGAAATTTTGATTGTGGACCTGACTCAATTTGTGAGTGTTCACCTTATTTCTGAGTCCATTATAATTTCATCAATAAGACGTGATGATAATTTCTAAAGGAAAATACAAATACCGTAATATTCATAAATTTGAGCATTATGTTTAATCGCGTGTGCCGTGTGTTAACTATAATTTGGATCCCACTGAAGTTATGTTCGAGCAATATTTAGGCAAAATCCGATAACAAAAATAAGAAATTCAGGAGGTTTTAAATTGTAATCAATCAAACACAAATGGGCAACTCTGTGACGTGTCTTTCAAAGTGAGTTGTCTTTCTGTTAATTTCATGTTCTTAGTTGTTGATGAATTAATAATGTATATATATCGATACAGGGTTTGAGTAGAAATATATGTGCTCGGATTATATCTAGAGGGCATGTATGATTAGATATTTTCTTGAGGGAAAATATAATTTCAATGGAGAGGATCTCACATGATCAGTCACAGAGTGGCCAATTTATGTTTCATAACTTCCTTATTCTTCTCAGAATTGTTTCACCAATCTGTTTCTCTAACTTTTCTGCTCCCGTCAAAACTATCTTCATATCAGGGTGGAATTCCCCGAAACAAATCTTTCATGTCATCACTTGTGAAACATTGTGGTTTGCTCCGGAGGTGGGGATGGCTCAAGGTAGTCCTCGTCATACTGAGAATCCTGTACCAAAATTGAAGTGAAAAAATATAAAGATATACCTATTTATATATTAATAAGCAGAATTATTCAAAAAAAGCAGGAATAAAACTAGAAAGGTGTCAAACATTCTGTCAAAGTGTCAAAACTTACAATTGCGACAATTTCCTGGAGTCTCACAAAAGGAAGTACATTCACTGAAACAAAATCCTGCATGCATATAGATTTACGATTTGTCTACATAATAATGATAACAATAACATTAATAGTAATAACATAATTATAACAATGATAATGATATTAATGATAATCATAATAACGCTAATTATAATAATAATAACGATAATGATAATAATATTAAGATAATAATAGTGAAAGCAATTACAATAATAATAAGTTTGTTTACCTAGGGGACCCACATCAGCAACAATGACATGTTGTTCTTCGTAATGGTCAGGTACCCATTTACACCTAGACTGAGTGTGACAAATGTAGACTTATGCCTTGCCAAGAGTGTCGGGCTAGGATCCAGACCCTCTATCCTTGGACTGAGGGTCTAGACAATGAGCTAATATACCACTACACCTCCACATGAATTTAGTACAAAAAAGGGGGTGGACCCAAGGTTGTCAGAAAGGACGAGAGCCACATTTTTTTTCTACTACACCATTTTTCCTCAGGACTACCATTTTCAGAAATCTTTCAGCACTTCAATGCCCTCATTGGGGGATGGGGCTCGAAAGGAGGGGTGTATAATCAAGAGGGAAAAAAAAAATCAAATTTTATCAGAACACATTTAGATAGAATTATAATTTCAGGATATCCATCGACCCTAGTATCGGTGTCACTAGATTCTCCCAATAAAAGAAAATAAACATATAATTCGTGGGTATTATTACATTTGTTGTTGTTGTTGCTGCTGTTTGCTCTTTTTCCGGGGGGTGGGAGATCCCCCGGAATGTGCCTACGTAGCATAGTAATTATGACTTACGCGATTCCGAGCAGGAGAGACTTGACTGCATTCAGGTATTGGGGGTACAATAGTGGAGTATTCAGGTGGGTCTTCGGGAAAGCCATTCCTTGGTAAATGACCTATATCTTCAGTGAGCTCCACATCATCACCACCACTAATGGCGGAACTGATCAGAGTCTGAAATTCGAAAGAGGTAAATTAGTTCAGTTAAGACATTAATATACTTTTATTGCTATTCCTACATGTCTGAGAACGATTGCTGATGAACAAACTTTGCTTACCTGTTATAGTTCACAATGTTGAACATAGTGGAATTAAAATCAGAAGATAAAAAGCATTACATTGCAAATAAAAATAATTACGCATTACAATGAATGTCTAACATACCTACTGACAAGGCAACAATCTTGCACATAGAAATATTATCTTGAAATATATCATTATTGTGTATATTCAACATTTCGTTTTATACCACTGTATTATAATTTACTGGAGTCTCACAAAAGGAAGTACATTCACTGAAACAAAATCCTGCATGCATATAGATTTACGATTTGTCTATATAATAATAATAACAATAACATTAATAGTAATAACATAATTATAACAATGATAATGATATTAATGATAATAATAATAACGCTAATTATAATAATAATAACGATAATGATAATAATATTAAGATAATAATAGTGAAAGCAATTACAATAATAATAAGTTTGTTTACCTAGGGGACCCACATCAGCAACAATGACATGTTGTTCTTCATAATGGTCAGGTACCCATTTACACCTAGACTGAGTGTGAAAAATGTAGACTTATGCCTTGCCAAGAGTGTCGGGCTAGGATCCAGATCCTCTATCCTTGGACTGAGGGTCTAGACAATGAGCCAATATACCACTACACCTCCACATGAATTTAGTACAAAAAAGGGGGTGGACCCAAGGTTGTCAGAAAGAACGAGAGCCACATTTTTTTCTACTACACCATTTTTCCTCAGGACTACCATTTTCAGAAACCTTTCAGCACTTCAATGCCCTCATTGGGGGATGGGGCTCGAAAGGAGGGGTGTATAATCAAGAGGGAAAAAAAATCAAATTTTATCGGAACACATTTAGATAGAATTATAATTTCAGGATATCCATCGACCCTAGTGTCGGGGTCACTAGATTCTCCCAATAAAAGGAAATAAACATATAATTCGTGGGTATTATTACATTTTTTGTTGTTGTTGCTGTTGTTTGCTCTTTTTTCGGGGGGGGGGGAGATCCCCCGGAATGTGCCTACGTAGCATAGTAATCATGACTTACGCGATTCGGAGCAGGAGAGATGCAATCAGGTGGGTCTTCGGGTAAATGACATATATCTTCATTGAACTCCTCATAATCACCACTACCAATGGCGGAACTGTCCAGTTCTTGGTAGTGGCCCCCATGTGCCCCTCCTTCATTCAGAGGTGAGATTGTCTCGTACTCAGGAGGCCCATCAGTAGGAAGGGGAGGTTCTTCTTGGTATCGATCAGCTGAATCGTCTGCTGGAATGTGGTCGTTTTGGGAGCAACATTCATGGTTGGTGCTTGACGCAACGCGTGCTTTTTTCCCACTTCGGTAGACCACCACAAAGACAAGGAGTGTGATGAGTAGAAAGGCGATGACGAGACTGGTACTTAGAGGGATGATGAGCACATTGTTCGGTTTACCTGTAAGACGAGAATCAAAGACATTATGAGATGATATTTTGCCATGTAGTGCATTTTCCTTACCCATCATCAGAGTCCACATCAACTACCCACTAACTCAATCAGTTTGTTATCCTTTATAGTTTCTAATAGTCGCTTTGTCTGAAAATTGATAAGCGAAATAATCAAACACGAATGATAGCTTATTTCACCGAAATCGTACTATGACTTTTTTAGAACTTTACACAAAAAATATCAGAGTCTGAAATTCGAAAGAGGTAAATTAGTTCAGTTAAGACATCAATATACTTTTATTGCTATTCCTACATGTCTGAGAACGAATGCTGATGAACAAACTTTGCTTACCTGTTATAGTTCGCAATGTTGAAAATAGTGGAATTAAAATCAGAAGATAAAAAGCATTACATTGCAAATAAAAATAATTACGCATTACAATGAATGTCTAACATACCTACTGACAACAATCTTGCACATAGAAATATTATCTTAAAATATATCATTATTGTGTATGTTCAACATTTCGTTTTATACAACTGTATTATCATTTAGCAGCTGTAAAAAACCGGGCTTAATCTGACAACGGCAATAGGTTTTGTACGGTATAGTGGGCATTTTGGGTGATACTGATTATGTTCCTAAGTAAGTTCCTAAGACAACTATTATGTATGTTCCTGACGGACATATTATGTACTTCCTTGTAGCTACTTAAAACGATAGCAAAGACTTTCAAGAAATAAATTTAAAGGCTAATTCAATAACTTATTGTATTGTCTATGGACTCATTTTCGGATTACGTAATGTTTCACCCTGAGCCATGTTCGCCCATTTCAAAGGGGTAACGCTTATACTAGACTACTGAAATTGCCTTAGACTGATTTCTTGAAAGGTTTTGCGATCATATCAATCGATTGAACATCACATTCGTCAAGTTATCATGATGATATTTGCATAATTGTACAAGATCATCAAACTTTTTGTACCATGCAACAAGTTAAACAAAGTCTAAAATAGTTTGTCATGGTCCTTACCTCTCAGAGCTGCAGGATTGGATGTTGATGTTTCCTGCGTAGATGAGACACGTGTCGAGGCATCTAAAATAATAGGTGAAACAATCTCTGTCAGAATATTTATGAAATAGTCAGAATATCTTCTTTTCTATCTCCATTACAATTACACAGTGTACATACAAATTCACGCACACACCCAGCTCCCCCCAAACGCCCCCCCCCCCCACACACACACACACACACGCACAGCATTGACCTCGCGAACTTCGTATACAAAATATACCCTGCCTTCTTTTCGAGGTTCCGGTTGAAACTATGGGCAAGAGGTGACTCCAATTGTTCTATTTGCTGAGGGGCCCCGTCACAAATGGTACTATTGGAGTCCCCGAGGCTCATAGTTACAAAAATCAAAAAACTATTTGTAGACAAAAAAATAAAATTTTAACATTTGACAATTTTAATAACAATTTTAATAAATTCGCCCAGCCGTAAATAGTACTTTTAGTCGAAGTACTTTTTACGGCTTGAATTATGTGAATATTTTTGATCATGTGACACATTTTAACTAATCAAAAGCTAATCAATTTTCGGTGAAAGATATGATGTGAATTGTATACTTAAGAGAACTAATTCGGTTTTGACATTTTGTAGTATGTTCAATAACTAACTGTCCCCCATGATTGTTAGTTCTTGATGATATAAGGTTTATAAGTATTCATAATCAGGTCCGTAATGATGTTACATGTTACATTAATGATGTCACGTGTTACTTGAAAAACATATCAGCACCAAATGCAGATATACTATCATGCTAAAAGTTATAAATGCATCATGAGGTTGTTATCAACAAAATGAAATGACAATCATACCATATCACATGGTTTGGACTTTACACTAAATTACGTACAGAAATGTCGTTATACCGTATAAAGAATATAATATAGAGATATTGAATGGTCTCATGTGAATGTGATATTTTGTACCTGTTTTGTCTGGTGTAGATGCACTTGTGGTTGTAATCTTTGTAATGTCTGCTCAAAATAAAAGAAACAATTTATGATAAAGCCTATCGATAGCAAGGGCGGATATTGGATTTGTGAAAACGAGGGGCACAACATTCCTGAAGATTTTCTGACATGCAAATGGGGATACATTCTTGGAGTTGAATATAATATATTATGTCCAAAATATGAGCGAAACAAAATGTTACATTCAATATTTTCAAGTAATCCGTTATAGGCTATTTAAGAGCCATCTTCCATTTAATATTTTAATCATCAAAACTGAGACATAAGAAAGTAACATTTTAAAACCTGTATGAGATTAGTTCAAAATCCAAGTACAAATTGGAACTTAAAATTATGGCTATTGCATGTTATGGCTATTGCATCGAAATTATTAGAGCTTTTAAAAACGTTCTATTGAAGGGATTTACATTACATCATGCATTATTTTCCTACCTGTAGTTGAACTCTGTGGTGATGTTTGAGGGCTTGACCCAGCCGTTGTAATTACTGTTAATAAAATAACAATACCAGTCTTACAATTAGGAAAGTTGGCGTATCTTGGTTTCAATGTTAAATAACTCGAATCTAAAAGATGCTTTATTCTACTTCATCGGCCAGATGATAGAACAGCCCTATATTCGGCATCACAAGTTAGACACAATTCCACATTAACAAATCTATAGCAAAAGCCAACGAATAGGGATTTTTGGTCATATTCTATAACCGATTTTACTCTTTTCTGAGGAGAAGGGAAGTTGGTAAACAACGAAACGCTTCAAAAGTCTGTTCGCACTAAAATGTTTTGTGATTAAGCTATGGATCGTCTCGATAATCAGCTTAAAGTGGAGGATAATTCTAACATATTTTATTCCCCAAGCAACATGAATACCGCTTTTTCCAGGCCCTCTTATGTTGCCTTGATCCATTTTTTGGTTTGTCTCTCCAAGAATTGTTTTAACATTTTCTATTCATATTCCTATAATTTGAACAGGCCTACAGTACGCCCATTAATAAAAGTGGCGACACAATGTCATCTTTAAGGGGGAAATGTCTCAAAAATCTGACAGGCAAAGAATATAGTTCTTAATTTCTGAGTGTTCTGTGTAACAAAATAGGGGCAGCCGAGGGGATTAAACCCCGCCCCCCCCCCCTGTACTAACGTTTTGAATAGTCCTACATAGGTCACGGTCTTAACACAAGGGGAAATGAAAATGAAAGAACCTACGATTTTGGCAAAGATCTCCAATGTAACCGGTAGGACAGATGCATCGGAAGGATTCCAAATCATCATAGCAAGTTCCTCCGTTATTACATGGTGAATTCGCACACTCATTGTTCACTGGAAAAGAATGAAATATTATGATTTATTAAAAAGAATGTTCGAGGAAGATTGTGTGGGGTATTAGGAAGTTACGAGAAAGATTGCTGAAGTAGAGAATTTGCTACAGTAATGTGACAGGCTGCAGTCGTATAGAGACTGATGTTCCATGAGACTTAATTTAGTTGTTGTTGCCTTCTTGCTATTAGTAATAAGCCGGATAAGAGAACCACATAAAATAATGGGTCAACTGTATGTGAAATGTGATAATATGATTCTACCGGCTTTGAATAAACGGTCGGGTCGCGGCGCGTGTTTTTAGGAGGGTTGTATCAGGAGACAAATAAAAAATGGGTCCCTTCCTAAATGATTTTCCAGTTTCAGGGTTTCAGATACTCAAGTCAAGAGTTAAAGCAAATAAAGATATAATGAAGTCTAACAGTTTCGAGAAGTTAGAGCCTTTTTTAACTAAATACTTTTCATATGACATAGTTGGTAGTATGATAATAGTACGCGGTACTAATGTCCTTTGGCAAGACATTAATCTACATTTGCCACACTCAACCCAGGTGAGGTTAATGGGTATAGCTGGTAGGATTATTCCTTGAAATGCACTTTGCGCCGATTACGGCTGCCGGAGCTAAAGCTAGAGTAATAATTTACAAAGCTCTTTGGAAGCGCATAGGGACGTTGTAAAAGGTACCATGCGCTTAACAAGAACGGACTATTTTTATACATTCAGTTGCGTTTTGAAATGAAAATCTCCGATCTTTTTTAATTGTACGGAAGAAAACCTCTATAAACAATAAACGAAGTGAATACAAACAAAAGGATTTTGTGGTTATAGATAATGATCTATAATCTGGGAATTTTAATCATAAAGATTAGGTCGTTTGTATTCGACTTCACCTTTGATAGGTGAATTCTTCGTAATTAGCGATCTTTATTTGTTTACGGGAGAGTCCGGGGTTTTCCCTTTCATTCCATAATTATGTTCACCAGCTCAGAATAATAATTGTTTTGTAGCCAAGATAGTCAGAAAAGCGGCCAAAGTCTAGTACAATCACGCTGACGCAATACTTATCATTTTTATTAGGATTTAACCCACGATTATATTTGTTTTAATGGGGGGGGGGGGGGGGGTAATGATAATAGCAATAATAATAATGATAATAATAATAATATTAATAATGATAATACCAGTAATGATAATGATAATGATAAGTAGTGTTTTTATAAAGGGCATTAGAAGATAGGATACAGGAAAATCTTGATATAGCCTTTTAAAATTTGACCTCGCTTTTGCTATCACATTCGGACTACTTTACGACGTGTTTTTGTTTTCTTTCAAAAGTTAGATAGTTAAATTGCCAAGATTGATTGCAATGATTAAATATAGAAGTACAGGTGTACTTTTAAACAACAAAATGAAGTTATCAAAAGAATACATCTCACGTATTATTAGTGTCACGTTGAAGTGAATCCCTCGTTTGCAGCATACAATGTCTGATCGTAACAGTAGTGTAAGCCTCTGTGTCTCCGTGCGGATATTATCTGGCAGGGTCGATCCCGTGAACTCCCATGGGGGTGGGGCAGTCTCTGCAATGTGACCGAACAGGGTAGCTGCACCGATATCAAAGTCAATGAACTCAACCTTGATGGCCGTACCCCTGATGGGTTTGTCGAAAAACCACCTGATGTTGATATCGCCTTCGGGAAGAGTTGGGTAACCAAGGGTGGTGAACTCCTGTAAGAAGGAGGTGTCGTCGAGTTCGATGGTGACGCCAAAGGATGACATCGGCTCTGGCCCTCTACTCGTAATGTCTATGGAGAAGAAAGATTGACACAATTTCTTGCTTGATTGGGTTCCACACCACACACTCAATCAATCACTAACTCTCTCTCTCTCGATCTCTCTCTCTCTCACACACCCACTCCCACACACACACACAAACGTACCATCACACACACACATACACACACACACACACACGCACACACCTGCACGCACATACGCACGAATGAACACGGATGCATATCGACAGAAGATGATATTCATCTTCTTCTACCCAAAGGAACAAGTTCTTATTTTTTTAAATCAATATACTATGTCATAGGATTTCATAACATTCTTTTCTTCATTTGTATTTTGTCTTTCTATTTCCTAATCTTTGTCTCTCTGTGTCTCTTTCTATATCTCTCTTTCACACCCACACGCACACACGCACACACGCACACACACACACACACACACACACACACCCTCTCTATCTCTTATCTTCTGTTTTCAGTAATACACAGGAGATGCATATTATCATGGCAGAAACAAGTTTCTCCATTAACTTTAGAGCAGATGTATTGTCCAAATTGTATTTGGTAAAAACACACAGAGCAAATGTTAGATTGGATTGTTTACGGTCATGATGTTTAGTTTTCTTTCAAAGGAGATTTAAAAAAAAAAAGTTTTTTAAATGAGAGTCTGTGGGCTATTGTCTACTAATTAATTTATTGTACAATTTCACTCGATGAATTTCAGATTCATTAAATGAAGTGGATGATATAGGGACGTCTTATTTCTTACCACCTGTATATGGTTGCACCATCATTCCGATTCCAGTTCCTGTGTACCTTCCTGTAGTCACATCAACTTCGAGTTCGTGAGTTTGGGATATGGAGACGATTGGTGAATCAGGGGAGATGTCCACTTTAATATCCGTTGCATCCGCAAGTTTCGCAAACTGACTGGAATCTACCGTAAAGACTGAAACCTCGCCTGGAACATCAAAATGTTTATACTCGACGCTGGCTGGTTGCGACGAGTCCTCATTTGTGAAAGACATCCTGCATTGATATCTTACATTTTCCAGGGATTGGTTGAAGTATGGTGTCACAAATCTTATGGTCTCAACCTCCTGTACAATCACATTGGGGTTGCATGCTGCTAATGTCAAGGACTGTCCATTCCATGTTGAATGATCTGTTGGAGAATGAAAGAATATAGCCTAGGTGAAGAGTATAAAGTTCTTTTGGAGTACTATAATGTCATTTGATATGGTTTATCATTATTTGCTGTAAAATAATTTGACATGGAAGGCCCCCAACGCTGACAATCCCTTAAATTGTTTAAAACTGATTTATTACACATTTTTTCAAAGACTCAATAAAGTCTATTATCACTAATCCTTCTCTTAGAATTGATTTTGGCACGAGAGTTAACACACTAGAAAAGACAATTTGACATTTTAAATCTGACGTCGCGTCCAAAATTTGATGTAAATCAACTCTCGAAGTTTGACTGAATATTGTGGAACCGATCATACAATTAAGATTTTAGAGCAGTCAATAGAGGAACGTGTTTGTAGAGGCTAGTGATAAAAACCACGTCCAAATATAAAAGTATGAACTAGAATATTCTACTCGTACCACTAAATCAACGATATTTCTCGAGGAATTAAAGAAATCCTACTCAATGTACATTTCCCGGTTGATTTGATAATTTATTCATGTCCATAGTACAGTGCCGACTTCTTACACCATCTGTTTAGGCCTTTTTCTATTATACCTAGTCTTATTATACCAAACGGTGTCCTAGTATATGAAAACTAATCTTAACCATAACTCTAGAACCATCCCTTATTTATCGTAATTATTTTGGACTAATGAGCAATATCATCAGATGTTGGTTTGCATGACCACTGGGCTTAACTGAAAAGGGCCATTGGCCCCATAACCCTCCATGGACTCATGGGACCAAGAACCATGATACACTCTTGTTACACTCTTGTTACACCTAAATGCATTGGAGAACGTTTTTCAAAACAGTTGGTTTGGTGTCAATGGTGTATCCATTTTTGGGATAAATAATAGGGGCATAAAATATCATATACCAGTCGAAAAATGAATGGGGGGGGGGGGGTCTCAACCTTTTGCTGGCGACACACTGTCCAAATTTGGGATATCGTTTCAGGAATTTACCAACAATAGACAGCTTCACCGTCAGGCCAGCACCAAGCTGACTGTTTCCGTTGACGTAGAACGACATCCTGATCTCGTCATCGTACGAGTACCAGGTGGTCGACGACACGGATTCCCTCATGCACACCCACTCTCCATAGGTATCGAAGGTATCAAAGATGCAGACTTCTCCACCCTCTCCTGGATTCATGTCCAAGATGTCGACCTGGATCCAGGTGTAAGAGCTGGCTGTGATGAACCAGTGCAGTTGGGCTGCCACGTCAGTCAAGGAGGATAGATTGACACTTTGTATGGTGATGCTGGGGTAGGTACCGGACAGGGCGAAGGCACCACCGCTCGACCGGACGATCGAATCTTGTAATTGGTCTGAGTATTTGATAGGGATAGGGAGATAGACAAAAGCGGAAACATTATACATTTTACATTTTACACATTACAATTTTTACTCTTTGAATCAGCCGACCATACACACAGAGAAAAATAGGTTTAAATTTACTCCCTTTAGGGAGTAAGTGCTTGTCGCATAAGTGACTCCCCTCAGGGGGTAAATTCACTCCCCAATGTAGGGAGGATATTTACACCCCACAAGAAGTTGTAAATTTGCACCCCAAGGTTATGATTTACTCCCTTTAAGAAGTGAAATTTGCACCAAATGGTGCTTAATTAACACATTTTGGTTCCATTTTCATGAACAATGGGTTTAAATGTACACCCATGGAGTTGAATGTTATACCCTATATGAATCATTCCAGACCCTGTGGGGAGTAAATATACACCCTTCTTATGCACAGCATCAACCAATTGATCATCCCTCGAGCAATCATCCATGCTTCGTAATCACCTAACAGTCACTGTTGCTCACCCTTTTGTCTACGTTTTACTACTCTAAAGAAATCAGACCAGAATCTCGAGTTATGTCGAAAAGCTTTAATGCCTACCTAAACAACAGTTAGTGTGAACTCATCAGGGGGGGGGGGTGTCATTCAGTACATACCAACATATGGGGTTATTCATATCTAAAATCTCAATGTCATGCAACCATAAGAATATATGCCTTTACTGCATTGCAAATGTTATTCAACCAAGTAAAACGCATTTACATAACTTTGCATGTGATTTTATAGTGATGTATATGACGTTAACATGTGCAGGGTACCTGGAAAAGAAGAGTCAGTGTGCCTAGGTATATAAGGTAAACACGCAGTTGTATTTGAACAGGATATCTAAATGGTGTTGGAACTATACATTTGCATCGGTCTTATATCGGTTTGGTATTTCATAAAATGTAGATACAATTTCTTGTGAGAATGCTTGAGTTGAGTACAACTATATCAAGAAGGATGTTCGCAATTTCAATGCAGAACATGTTCTGCGATTTCTACATTTCGCAAGCGTATTCTTGAAATCACTCTTTTCCAGATTCAACGAGTATTAGTAGTTGATTCCTAATAACTCGTAATTATTCTTTTAGTTGATTCCTCAGACAAGTGTTAATAAACTAAAATTACCTTCCTAAGATATGTAATCTGCTCTTAGTAACTATTCATACTAAAATCAAGATAACGACCATCAAACTGACCAGCCTGTAGGTCCCGTGACCAATCTCTGGGAACAAAGGTTTGAACGTGTTTTTGTGTTACCTGATGAATACCGAACTATTTTGACTTGGGCTGCCCCCTTGAAAATCCCGGCCATTTTCGTGAGGGGTCAACAAAGGTCACACAGGGATAAAAATTCAAAAAGTTCCAATCATGTCAATATGCATATCAAATTACTCGTCTGGTCCTGAGGATTCCAAAAATGTATAGTTTGCTATACCTCCAACCTTAAATGAGGGCGCTATGGTCAAAAATGTTGAAAGGTCAACACACTTTTGGCTGGTGATCAAATTCACCAACACAGTTAACCCTATCAAATTACATATCAGATTACTCGTCTGGTCATAAGGATTCCAAAAATGTATAGTTTGTTATACCTCCGACCTTAAATGAGGGCGCTATGGTCAAAAAGGTCAATGCACTTTAGAAATTCACCAACACAGTTAACATTGTCCGATTCTAATGATTTTAGGGTCTAATAATATGTTTTCTGACATGGCAAATTCAACTATACAATTTTCAAAAATAAAAGTGCTTACCTTGACCATGTACATTCAAAATGGCTGCCGTTTCGGTGACAAACATCTAACAACTTCTTATCCATGGGTTTGGGGGAAATTTCAAGGATATGGCAACCACTTTTGATTTTTAAAGTTGCTTAGTTGAATTTTTTATATCAGAAAACATATTATTAGACACTAAAATCATTAGAATCGGACGATGTTAACTGTGTTGGTGAATTTCTAAAGTGCATTGACCTTTTTGACCATAGCGCCCTCATTTAAGGTCGGAGGTATAACAACCTATACATTTTTGGAATCCTTATGACCAGACGAGTAATTTGATATGTGATTTAAAAAGGTTCACTGTGTTGGTGAATTTGACCACCAGTCAAAAGTGTGTTGACCTTTCAACGTTTTTGACCACAGCGCCCTCATTTAAGGTCGGAGGTATAGAAAACTATACATTTTTGGAATCCTCATGACCAGACGAGTAATTTGATATGCATATTGACATGATTGGAACTATTTGAATTTTTATCCCTGTGTGACCTTTGTTGACCCCTCACGAAAATGCTCGGGATTTTCAAGGGGGCAGCCCAAGTCAAAATTGTTCGGTATTCATCAGGGAACACAAAAACACTTTCAAACCTTTGTTCCCAGAGATTGGTCACGGGACCTACAGGCTGGTCTCCTACTTCTGTGTTTTTCTTTCTTTAACAATATATCACGTGTGTGGCTGACATTTCTCAAGCTACATGGATGTGTGTTTCTGTTTGTAAGGGCTCGTCTATTTTGAACCACACGAAACCTTTTATACCCAACGCGCCATTGTCTGTATCACCAGGAGCCAGCATTATGTATCCCGATGTATCCTACATTTTTGCAAAACGATGCATTGAGATATTGAAAAGATAACGCGATGAATGTCTTTATGACGTACAACGCGTGTATTTCCCGGTGTTCTGTATTTAGCCGCCTAAACATGATTCTTTTATATAATTTATAACGGGGATAACGTCAAGGGGTTCCCCTAAAATTGTTTGGTTGATGAAACAACACAGCAGGGGTGCTCAGAATATATACTCTATGCTCTATATACTTCAAATTATGAACACGGATGTCTCACCTGAATCACGCCTGAATTCACTTAATTGGTAGATGTTTAGTCAAGGGTAGTTTTTATCTCATTTTGGCTACGATGCAAAATCAACTTAAAGAGTTCAGAATAACAAGGTCAACAAGAAACACTGATCTATGTGTAGACAAAAATAGAAACCGCACCTTTATCTCTTTGCGTTTCTTAAGCACATAGAGACAAAGAATATATATAATTAGACGTATATGTATAAAGCTCTTACTATAACAAATAAAACAAATCAGCATTATTTTTTTCACTTTAAATTTGGTAATTTCAAGTAATTTTTACCAAAAAATGCATGATTTAAACATTTAAATTTTCACCTGAAAAATTTCAAGCAGGACTTTTTTTAATGAACATGCATTGTTATAAATATCTTGCAAGATAAAGGTGAATTTGGGTCATCCGATTGCATTGTGAAAGAAAAGGTGTGGAATGGATCAGAAAAAGTTGATCATGATCATCTAGCATGAAGTATTGGTGTGTACTGCATAGTTCTGGAGTCATCAAAATCATAATAAATTTGGCCCAGTCTTAATTGGTAAAGTAACAAGCACTGTACACAGAAAGATGTATATGGGACTACACAAATGGTGTCGGGGCTACTAACCTTGATTTCCTAATCTTTCTATGATCATTACTCAACCAGTATACATTTTCTACCAAAATTGCAAATGACATTTATTTGTAATCTTGAACATTCAGTGTAAGTTTCGTTTGATTCTGTGAGAATTCATTTTCTTTAGTTTTTTCCAGATCTCACTTTTATCTTTAAATGTACGTCAAACAACTCATCAGAGCAAGGAAAAAAAACTTTGACTGTTGCTTTACATTCCATTACAGGCGAAACAATATTTTTTTCAAAGATTCATGAATTCTCAAGTGTATGAAATTAAAAAAATTTAGCGTCTTTTTTTTTACAAGTTTGAATCCTAAAGATAAGCTTGAGTTCTGGTAATGATAAAAAATACATTCTCACAGAATCCAACAAAACTCCCACTGAATGTTCAAGATTACAAATAAATGGCATGTGCTAAACGATTATGGTAGAAAATGTATAGGGGCTGAGTAATGAGCATAGAAAGATAAGGAAATCAAGGTAAGTATTGGCCCGACACCATGTGCTTAACACATGTCACTATGTGCAAATGAGACTTGTGGTTTTTATTGAAGATGATTTCCAGCAAGTTTTTGTGAGTTTGTCTTTATTGTAATTGTTCAAACAATCAATCTATTGCAGGATAAACAATTCAGAATGAATAGTAGCCACGTTCTCTCCACATACGATTCCCATACCAGAGCTCAAGATTATAGCTATAACTTCACTATAGATCATTGTTGCAGAAATACAATATCATAATGTTGACTATTATACATATTCTTAGATAGGGCAAAATAACACGACAGGGCATACTAATAGTTATGACTAAGTATCATGTTTCATAAATCAATATCATGAATATTGAATAGTGGGGATATCGTCTAGATCTAGAACATAACATGCCCTGTATCAGAGTCTGCAGAGCATGAAAACTGATGTAATGTGAACAGCATAACGGTTATATCGTTATGAAAACATCAAGGAAAACCAAAGTAGAACAAAAGTAAACAAAATAGACAAACAAATGGACTGGAAAAGGAGATGGCACTTAAAGAGTAGCATAAGGTAAGTTTTTCAAATATGTGAAAGTTTGGAGGTGAAGTTGAAGCCCAGGGGTAAAAAAGACTAAAAAAAATAAATCTATGCAATTAGAAGAGAGATTAGTCGGGAGTCTTCATAGTCGTAGTGATGTAAGTGAACATCGTACTTGTAAAACATACAAATATTGTTTTCACTACTGAAAATCCTTAATGATGCTTACCAATAAAAGAAAATTCCGCTTCCAAATAGGAGTAAGGACTGCTGCCATCACAACGATCAAATTTGATATTCATTTGCGAGGAATCCAAATAGATCGGATCAATCACTGAAGATATCCAATCAATTATCACTATCACCTCGCTGCTGTTCATATTTGTAACAGTCATCTTGTCATCTTCAGGAACGTGAAGAGCTAGAAAAGTAGCATTCAGGATGGTTCCCGGGGGACTTGTTACATATATATCACAGATATAATCACAAAGTCCTGACAAATCGCAAGTACACGGAGGAGAATCACAAAATGGCTCAGAACTGTTGAACCGAAAGGACACTTGAGAATTCGTCGGTGTTAGGGTGATGTTGTTACCAGTTGATGCGTCTGCAAGAGCCAAACAAAATATACATTCATGTACATGTACTTTATAACATACGACGAGTAAATATGTATCAGTATCAAGCTTTACTTTACTTTTTTAAGTGTAATGCAAGAGTATCACGTGTTTGCATCATTTGCATAATGATTTTTTTAAATAAACAATAATTGATAATAAACATTGTATGATTTAAATAGTCTAAATCTAAAAAGATATATGTTTAATTGGTATTTCACATGTATGTACAATTTGTAATTGTTGTATTATTATACTTCTGTTTTTATACTGTCATTGTTTTATGCAGGGCTTTCTTGAAAAGCAGTCCCACTGGTTTCCAGTGGAACTGAATGAAGCTTCCCCTTTGAAAGAAATCATGAATAAATAATAAATAAATAAATAAATAGTGGTACTAGTCTTCATCTTTTTTTAACGAAGATCTTCTTTCATAATCCATCTCTCCAAGAAGTATTACTTGTGTGGGAATACTATGGCCAAAATATTTAGGTCCTGACACTCATTTTAATATACATGCATTGTATTTCATCGTTGTTTTATTATACCATTTATACATTTTAATGTAGCTTTATAGTAAAACATCTTTAGGTCAGTGTTCTCTTATCATACCCATTTCCCCAAACTGAAGCAAGTTATAATTGCAAACCAGATCTACAAATAAAATGAACATCAATCAATCGATCAGACAGTGCATTACGCTGTGTGCATTACGCTATACATTATCCGGAATAGCACATACACTTTGCCATCTCCATAACAGCATCGGACAGAAATACGCCGAATGCAAGGGATGAATATGAGAAATGTCATCGTGGTAAAGAGAGTGGTTTGGATGTGAATATAAGTTTATTCGTATCATGAACGTAAAGAAGGAGCACATTTACGTAATTATTTTGAATCAACGCTTTCATATAAAACATAAATGTTGAGATCTTTAAAAATATGATTCATTCATTTGTAACCGTCGGCTTCTATTGGTTTTCATTGTAAACATGAAATACGGCGTGTGTCTGCTAATCAAAGAAGCACTGAAAATGGTGAAATACATAGAAGATAAATGCTTACGGATAACAGGTATGCTTAATGCCAGGAGCAAGCCACAAAGAAAAATATGAAGAAGAATAACCATCTTATTTCCTTTCAAGAATGTTATGTCCTGATCAGCCTGATGTTGGGGATTGCTTTGAAGACAAGACATCGTACTGTAATAAAAAATTACCCGTTGCTAATGCATAAAAATGGCTTCAACTTTTTACACGCGACTGGCGCCTCGAATATCACCGCATTGCGTTATGATGATTAAAGAAAGATTATGTTTATTGGGGGAGCGTCCGGAACACGTGAATTCATGGATCACTAATTTTTTCATTCAAATGAATCTCTTGTTGCATGGAGAGGGTTATAGACTCAAGCTGATTTCGCGAGAGGGAAACCCCCTTGAATAGCACTAATATTCTTCCTCTTTCAATTTCTTTGAGTTTAATGAATAGCAACTGTGTAAATAAATCTTATCAAGGTTCACACTCTTTCTTTTAAGAGGCGATGATACAATGCATGTCTCGCCATTTAGCTTTATACAATATTCATATTACAATTTAAGTAATAAGATAGCCATACAGGTAAAATTCTGTTGCAGACCCCCCCTCCCCCCCCCCCCCCCCCATTCTATTGATAAGGTGACGTAATTGTTGCATTGTCATGTATGATGTTTTACTGTCATTGGTCCAAAGTTAACCAGACAGGCAGAGATCGAGGCGTTATAATGGGGAGTGTAAGGGGAGAGAGAAAGAGAAAGGGAGATAGAGAGGAAGAGGCATGTAGAGTTTTGATTCAAGCTGATTTCGCTAGAGGGAATCCCTTAATTTGAATAACACTAATGCTCTTCCTCTTCCTCTTTCAATTTCTTTAACTTTAATGAATAACAGATGTCTAAATAACTTTATCATAGTTTACACTTTATCTTTTTAGGTGGTTGAACTACGCAATTAAGGCCTATTGTTGTTCTTTTATTACTCCTATAATTATTAATCTGTTTAAGTGAATGTGTGAAAAGGTCACAGCTGGAGGATTTATTGTCCTTTTTTGCCAGCCATAGTCTACCCAATAAATGACATGTGATGGCGCTACCCATCGACTAAAAAGTTATGACAGAGATAATTATGACGGAGTGGGAAGCGGCATAACTACTTAGTCAGGATGTTGTCCTTGATCTTTCCAAAGAGGGCTTTGTGCAATACGTAGCGGACAAAATAATATAGCTTACTAACGCTGATTTAGTCGAAAAGTTAGACGGTTTCGAGAAACGGGCCCCTGGACGTTTTTTTGTTGTTGCCACGGGTGTATTTTCGGGGGTCGCGCGATCTGTGTGGGAAGCGTGTAATGAAGAAGGACATACTTTAGAAGTTTAGGTGATTGAAGAATAACGTACCGAATCTGGACTAAGTGTAGCACGAACACAGAAGCTCTTTATAACCACTGATTTTCTGGTTCAAGGTCCACACTACTCAGTTCAGTGTCTGTTAGCTCAGTTGGCAGAGCGTCGCTACTAACGCGAAGGTCGTGAGTTCGAGCCTCAACCCAGCCCACTTTTTACTCTTTTGTCAGGGAGAAGGGAGTTGGGCTAGCGCTATAAAACACACCCTCCTAATTAGATGAACGGTATAAAACAATGATATGTACCATTTTTACTTGACAGATTTATTTTGTTGTTACTATTATCATCACTATCCTCAATATTATTAAATGGCCTTCTCATCAGTCTGTGTATGTTGAGATGTATGTTGAGAAATATAAAAATCAACATTTTAAAGAGTCTTCAGGTTTATTTTGAAAAAAACAAACAATGATTGTTCTAGTTTTAGATGATTAAATAACTGTGTAGTGCGGTAATGTTTTCCCATTTCGTCATTTTGCTATATTTCAGTCACAAACATTAAGAAATTATGAATTATGAATTTGGTTGTATTTATATTTGTTTATCAAATGATAAAAAGCTATGTTATAATCATGTTTCAGTTTGTATGAGCTAAGACTATGTAAATTGCGTTGCGTCTATTTCATGAACAAAAAGAATTTCGAGTTTTCAGAAATAAAATTAATGAATACAAAAAAATGCGATCGATCAATAAATTCAACATCTATGAAGAATATACTATGTTTTCTAAATTATTATGTGATAAAGGGTAAAAATATTGTTCCAACTTTCCAACTCTTTTTTTATCAGGAAAATAGTCTAGCAAACAAAGAGTGTGAACCTTTTTTTTTCCTTCATGTCCTACGGCATGGGTTCTCAACAGTTTTCCTTGACAGTCCAGATATGATTTCAATGAAAGCTAAAAGGTCCGAAACATTGGACAAATTTAGATTACTTAATCAATTATTTCCATACCTTACGTGTCTTTACACAAAAGTAAAAAGTGGACGTTCTGGTATGCCTGTAGGGTATATCACTGGGGAAAGTCCGAAAATGGCACTGTTTCCCAGCAATAAGCTGCTTAAACCAGTAAACATTAGCACAAAAATGAGTGATTGGGAGACGAAGGCATTGATGCACAGGTTCAGACAATCTACTCCTAAAATTAACAGTAATGGCACTAGCATGTATACTGAAGAAAATTAGGCTTGCTTTTAACTTATAGGTCTGAGGCTGATCTAATGGAAATTGTTTTTTGACGCTACGCAGTGCCCATGGTAGCGTTAAAGTTGCATAAATTTTGTATACAAAGATAGGGAGCGGGGTGAATTTTACCCCCGACCCCTTTAAAGCCCCACTGTACTACTTGCGCCCTCTATATAGCAAACAATGCCTAATCGGTGCAGGTTGGTCCCCCATGATCCCCTTTTTCTTATGTTATTGAGTGCTGATTTGATGAGATAACCACCTGTCAGTGGCCTTGCAGGAAGGACTAATCCCCCTGGCCAAACTAGTACAGACGGCCTTTAAGGTTAAACAAATCACAGAGCCTCCTGGGCGGTTCAGATTGACACGCCCCGCGGTACGGACTTTGAGAAGCCCTGTCCTACCGAATCCAGCCGGGGGTCTCAGTCAAATATAAATGCGTGACCAAGAAAACGCGTACAAAAGGGTTGCTTTTTGTGTGTGATTCATTTTACAATGTCAACAACTTAAATGGTAATCCCTATCGCACTTCAATATGCTCAAGGGGCTACAATAATTATTTTACAATACTTGTTTAGGAGTACACTTTTTCGAAATACCAGTTTAGGGTGTGAATTCTTGAGAAAAAACACGCGAAATCCTCATTTAGGGTGTATTTTAGCTTCAGAAGAAACCCTCGATTAGGGGGTGTCTGGAAAACCTGTGGTCATGCAGGGACTTCTACCTGACTGAGTCCCCCCCCCCCCCCCCGGGTACCGAATATAAAGGGAGTTTGATATGTGTCATTGCACAACAGCAACATATTTATCAAATAAAAGACGTAATTTCATGAAGAAAGAGAGAGAAAAAAGTTGTATCAATTAAGAGAAAGAGATAGATAGTGAGACGGTTGGAGACTTACCTCTTTGGAAATTCTCGGCACATAAGTCATCACGATACCCAACGATGCGATGAAATCGCAAAAAGAAAGATGAAAAGTGAACATATTTTTCTGCTTTCGTAACGCAGCGTAACCCAATATGGCAGACATCGAAAGTAAATTCAATACTACCGCTGAAGCAGAAATTGCCAGTGGGAACACTAGCGAGATAGTATCCAGGGCACTCATGGTACTATGCTTTTTTGATTATCTGGTGAAAAGTTAGAGATATATTTGTGTATCACTAAATCAGTGAAGTTAAAATGCAGATACGGAGAATTTCGAATAAAAATTATGTTTAGCGGTTTTACCGACCTAAAAGTACTTAACATCAATTTTTTTAAGAATGATAACATTCATAAATATGCCCTACTAAACAGCCTCCTTGTGCCTTCGCAAAACCTTCCTGAATAAAAGTTGTATGATATATTTTGCACAAAGCTGACGATGATAAGGTTCTAACTAAGTGCTCAGTAGAGAAAATACTAAGAAACATTACGTTATATAACTGCTCAGCCAACATGAGATTGTGCGTGTGCGTGTGCGTGTGCGTGTACGCGTGGGCGTGTGTGTGATTTGCGTAGGGGCCATAGACAAACACAGTATTTGTGTGTGTTTGTGTGCGGGTGTGGGCGTGTGTGAGAGTGTGTCGTGACGAAGTGATGTGATTTTTTTTTCCCACCTCATCTACAACTGTATTCAAGTTGTAGGAGGCGGGACTATTATAATTATAGCTGTAGTTTAGTAGGCATGGCATCAATTATTGCTTACAAATATGATTAACGGCGATTTTCACTGACAAAAACGACCCCCCCCCCCCCCAGATGTCAGCTTTTAAATGACCAAGCGAAGTTTAGGCGAGCACATGCAGAAGACAAACTATCCATTGGAGCTCGACGCCACAGCTCATGTATTCTTAATACTTGTAGCATATAATAATTGGTGTGTACTGCAAGGTTCTGGAGTCATCAAAATGATAAGAAATTTGGCCCAGTCTTGGTAAAGTAACAAGCACTGTACACAGAAAGATGTATATATATTGCATACAAAATCGGCCCTCTTTTTTAAGCCGTTACTTTTCATATTTAGAATATGAAGGCATTTGAAGAGCCATGCTTTTCAGGGAACACTTTTTCTCTAATGTTCTTCTACACTTGCATAATACAATGATAACGCTCACAAATTATTTTTTACCTCTCCCCAGAACTCGACCTTCTCTTTGAGGCCTATGTGTCAGCATTATAATGTGTTAGCAAATACGAGAACGCTTTGTTCCGTGAAGTTTATTGAAGCATTAACAGTGATAAAGAAGACGGTTGAAGGGGGTGGTGCGATTTGGTGTGGTTTGATTTTATTTTCCGTTTAAAATTAAAATACAAACAAGAATACAATTTACCATTATATAATACAAATCAAGAATTAAAAAAGGCTAGAGGTCCAGATTGTTGTTTGTCTTCAGTTCCATTAGAGTGAAATGACACAGCGAAGTATGATAGCATCCTTAACTTGTTGGTATTTCTTCTAAAATATATTATTTATTGAATTTTATATAAAAAGTCAGACAAACATAATAACTCTAACATTATTTTTCTTTTATTTGACCGGCATTTGTTGAAATTATCTAAAGCTGATGGCAATTTTTTAAATATAAATTCATGTTCGACATACAAAATATACATTTTTACTAAATTTCTACCGTAAAAAAATATGTTATTTTACGAATCAAATAACTATATCGATAAACACTTTGCAATTCTTTTAGTATGGAGCATTCAATTGATTGCGCTAAGCTCCCATCGTCTTCAGAATATATATCGAATATCAAGTAGCACAATAATTAAAGTCTTTGTGCTGGTCACATGTTACGGGAAAACATAAGTGCCATTAAGAAAAGTAAGTAGAATCTCACAAAATTATGTAATTTGAACACTACAACACTACATGTGATTTTCAGAATTCAACATGAAGGTATATTCTGTTAAAAGAGATGGGAAGAATTCAACTTATTTTTCTCAGTAGCACTAATTGGCCTTTCGTAGTAAAAAGATCCTAATCAAAGATATTTTACATAATTATATGATAAATACAATTCAGAAATTCTCTAAGTAAGCTCCATGCAAAAAAAGTAAACTTTACCATTGATATAAAATTGCAATATTAATATAAAATATAAAATTGCACTCTGAATAAACTAAACGTAAACTCCCATTTTCAGCTTTCGACTTACAAATGACCATATACAATATCT
>JAVYIG010013021.1:0-49816 GCA_035222895.1 Strongylocentrotus droebachiensis | reverse complement strand
GATTTCGTTATGCCATATATATTTTTCATATATGAAAATGAACTGTAATGTGAGTTATTGTCTAAAATGTTGAGAAAACGATGTGCGATGTTACTGTGAAATGGAACATCTTGTTCGCACGGCTGGGGCCGGTTCGTTTTACACGCAATTTCTGTGGGGGCAGGGCCCGGTGAATCACTCCCTGTCGTAGGCTAGGGTGTTTTGTGCACACAGCGGTTTACAGAATGCAGAATGAAAGAAATAGCATCCCATATTTTGTTAATTTACATATTTGTTAAAAATGTTATGATTATTTTATGATTATTATTATTAGGCTATAACTAGACCCTATATCTGTAATCTATTTCAATTATTTTGTTTAGAAGGGAGGGATTCGTGTTGGTTTATCGGTGCGAGAAGGGTGTGAGAAGACTGGAGGTAGCGGTCAAGGCATGAGAATTCTCGCTACCCCAAATAGCGATTCTGCCGAGATCCGGGGAAAATCCTGAAATCCGCATTGCATTATGGGATAGCTTTTCGACATTACAGCTTCCTGTGCAGGCGTTCGTGATCACAACCCTCTCTTTCACGGTAGAGTTTAACGGCCTTTTGTGCTAAAGTCACTAATTCTGCCCGAAGCTTTCCATTGCATATTATAATCTGTACCAATTACACTGATTAGCATCGATTTTAGCGTGCGTGAAAACTCTGCACAGCGAACACAGGCGCTAGCGCCAGCGGGATGGGACTCTATACCGGAAGTTGTAGTGACGACCCGAGAGAGTGAAAATTACCTCGTCTCGCGAATTTCGAGATTTTCGTACCTATTTAGGGTAGCGAGAATTGATATTGAGAGACAGTGCAGAGAGAGACTGGGGGAGAAGGGAGGTGAGAGAAAAATTGACTGAGATGGCCGACTCAGAAGGGAAGGGTAAGGGATAGAAAGAGAGAGTGGGTGAAAGACAGATAATCAGGAGGGGCTGAGATAATGCAACACTTACATAGCACAAAAGTAGGTTTATTTGCAATATCAGAAAATCCATGATTCCATGGTGACCCTGTGTGAAGTATTTCATGTTTCCATTATGGTTAAGGCCTGCAGCAGAAAACAATTGATAGAGACAATGAAAAGAAAAAAGATCAACAAGTCATCTTACTCTTATCCATCCCTATCCTTTTAATCCTTGTGATCAACCAACAAGTTTCCCCAGAAATCTGGGCGCACATTGATACTAGCATAAGTTATAGTTTGGTGATCCGTACAACTGTTAGTTTAGTAGGAGGTCAACAGCTGACTCATGTGGCCATGAAATTTAAAGGAAGATGATCTGATCAGATTTTGGGTAATTGGTAAATAGGTCAAATGTCAATTTCTAAAATTACAGGTTTTAGCCTTGCTATGCCATATCGTAATAAGAACCATGAGAGGAGTTAGCCTCAAACTTGGTGATAGTATGTATCACCACAGGAAGAAAGTCTCTTTAGATTTAGGGTAGGTACATGTACAGGTCAAATGTCAATTTCTGAAATTAAGAGTCTTTAGCCTTGCTTTTGCAATATCTAAACTTGCTGACGGTATCAATGTAGGAAGATAATCCAATTTCTTTTCTGGGCTAGTAGGTGAAGATCATATTCATCGGTTGACCTTTGATTACCGGTATAGGCTTTTTATTTTCATCATGATATGTCACAAATAATTCCTACCATTTCCTATACTGAATTTAGGGCAGAGGCATTTAGGAGACGTCGTTGCATTTGTCTTGTTTCTTCTACTTCTCATGAAGTTTTTGTTCCTTCTGTTTCTTTATCATCATTCTGTCTCTCAATCTCTCTCAGCATTCCGTCTCATATCAACAGTACTGACTTTCATTCTCTTACCATTAATACATGCCTCGCCAGTGTTTCTTGATTTCCCAACAAGTATCATGTCATTCATGTGTTTTTAAAAATCACCCCAAAACTCGGACATTCCCTATCGAAGCGTGTGTACCGGTAGTTTTGTTTAGAAATAAATTGACAACAGAGATTACTGCTGTCAGACGGAAAGATAAGAACGTAGTGCGATGCATGCCCACTAGTGAGGACAAGGTCACATAAGATTTGGTGTCTACCGTCTAGTATATTGTCAATTTTGTGTAAATGTCGGTTGTGCTACATCCAGGTTGGTTAGGTTATTATAAGTTTTTATGCCTCCGCCACCGAAGGTGGTGCCGGAGGCATCATGTTTTCGGGTTGTCCGTCCGTACGTCCGTCCGTACGTCCGTCCGTCCGTCCCGTTTGACCGTTATCACAATATCTCAAGAACCATTTAAGATTTAAACTTAAGACTCGGGAATAGTATTTATCACCATAGGAAGACGATCTGATTAGATTTTGGAGTACGTAGGTCAAAGGTCACAGGTCACAGAGGTCAACTTATGAAATTCCTTGTATTGAGTTTGTTAGCGCGATATCTCAAGAACCATTTGAGATTTAAACTTCAAACTTAAGGATAGTATGTATCACCATAGGAAGACGATCTGATTAGATTTTGGAGCACGTATGTCAAAGGTCAAGGGTCACAGAGGTCAACTTATGAAATTCCATACATTGAGATTGTTATCATGATATCTCAAGAACCACTGGAGATTTAAACTTCAAACTTAGTGATAGTGTGTATCACTATAGGAAAACAATCTGATTAGATTTTGGAGCACGTATGTCAAAGGTCAAGGGTCACAGAGGTCAACTTATGAAATTCCATACATTGAGATTGTTATCATGATATCTCAAGAACCACTGGAGATTTAAACTTCAAACTTAGTGATAGTGTGTATCACTATAGGAAGACAATCTGATTAGATTTTGGAGCACGTAGGTCAAAGGTCAAGGGTCACAGAGGTCAACTTATGAAATTCCATACATTGAGATTGTTATCATGATATCTCAAGAACCACTGGAGATGTAAAAACTTCAAACTTAATGATAGTGTGTATCACCATAGGAAGACAATCTGATTAGATTTTGGAGCACGTAGGTCAAAGGTCAAAGGCCACAGCGCACATTATGAATGCAAAAACAGCTTGTGATCGCGTTATCTCAAGAACCGATTGATGGATTCATGCCAAAATTAGGTCATGTTTGTTACTTGCAGAGCCAATGAACTGAGTAGATTCTTGGTTCATAAGGTCAAAGGTCAAAGGTCATGGGCCCATTATGTATGCAAAAATAGCTTGTGAACGCATTCTCATTAGAACTGACAGATGGATTACTATTTAACTCAGAACATCTTGCAGAGCCAATGAACTGAGTAGATTTTATGGTCATGAGGTCAAAGATCAAAGGGTCATATATGTATATGAGAAATTGCTTGTAATCACAATATTCTGAGAACCTGTCAATGGATTACCATTGAACGTGAATTCAATTTTTTTTTTCTGTTTTGGTTTGTAAAATTGCTCTATAACGGAGGCATCATTTTCGACTGCGCGCAGTCGAATTCCATCTAGTTTTCAATTGTTATTATTGTTGGATTTCAAGCCAGGTTACTATAATAATTCAAACTATATTTTTAAAAGAGATCATTTTATAGCTACAGTGTATTCTTTATTCTAAAATATATTTTTTAGCTCACCTATATGTTGTAGTCATCAAGATTAAAATCTACTTTTGTTTAGCAAAGTTAGCAGCTCTAGAAATACTTTAAACAATGTAGACCTACATGTATTTAATCTATTTGAAGAATGGTATTGAAAATGATTGATTTAAAGCCATGTATGCTTGTAGGAAACTGAAACAAGGCTGGCACATAATCACAGCACTGTCTCAGAACAGAATATGCCATGTCATATACCTTCATGTATTTTTGTCACCCTATTCTTACATGCACAAAGTTATCTGGGATAATCTCTCATGCAGACAGCTATACTGGGATGATGACCCAATAATGCACATCAATAAACTAGCTGTTGTTCCAAGGAGCAAACTAGCTGGCTATCCCAGGACAAAAGAAAGAAAGAAAGAAAGAAGAAGAAAACAAAACCTTGCACGCCCCAAGATCAAGATTCTAGAGATCCTATTGAAAGAATCAATGTTTATACAGTCAAACCTGTCTATAGCGTCAACCCAAGGGAAACACAAAAAGTGGCCTTTGTAGACAGGTTCCTTTAGTACATGATTCAATGAGAAACAATTTTCAAGGAAAACAACAAATGTGGCCTTTGTAGACAGGTGGTCACTAAAGCAGTTTTGACTGTATTACTCATAATTGGATCATTCTACCTTGCAAGAGACAACGTTTTTGTTGATTGTTCTAGTGCAGTGACCTCTAAGGCTGATCACATCCTTCCCTGATACAGCCCTGCTTATGGATGACTGTGGATGGTTCTATATAAGTGTGTTCCCTAAGACTCAGAAGTTGTGATAATATAGAGATACCTATATCAAAACTGCTTTACCCACTCTTTGAAAAAGAACAAATTATTGCAGCAGCATCCGATCTCGCCCAAAAATGTTGATACAATTTTTTCTTCCAGATTATGTTTGAATGTATTAAAATCCATGATGAAATTAAACTTTGTGGTGATTGTTATAATATATTTTGTTTTTCAGGTGAAGAATAGCATCTCCTGTACAAGACAAGCAAACTTATTTTCGACATGAGTTACATAAACCAGCCACCAGGGGGTGGATATCAGAACTCTTATGCTGCTCCCCAAGGTCAGGCTCCTCCCAATGCTTATGGAAACTATGGCAACCAGCCTGGCCAGCCCACTTCAGCAGCTCCACCTCCTTCAGGGGGGATGCCTCCCCCAGGGCCTGGGAAACCGCCTGCAGGAGGTGCGTATGGTGATAACAGTACACCGCAGAACTCGTATGGAGGAGGATCATCAATGAATGGACCATCATCGACAGGACCTCCCCCGCCTGGTCAAGGCAGTAACCAGTTTGGGGCACCTAGACCGATGGGTGGGTACCCTGCACAGGGGCAGCGGCCACCTGGACCAGGGCGAGGGCCACCAGGACCAGGACCAGGGCAGGGAGCTCCTCCAATGGGAGGACAACTACCTCAGGGACAACCGCAGCAAAATCTGCCGGGAAGCTACGGCATGCAAACCAGGTAAGGCTTAGACCATTCAGATTTGTTGTGTGTAATACACTTCTCTATGCTTGTCTGTTACATTGATAGGAGTAATTATGAATGCAGGGATTAAAAGTATGAAAGATTATTATCATTATTATTTATTTGGCAATCACTCAATCACAAGTACAAAGTAAGTATGGGGGGGGGGGGGGGGAATGCAATAATTTTTGTTTTTTCTTCAGAAAAAGATCATTTTAGCAGTATGTTTTCTTTATTTTTTCATTACAAAATGAATAAATAAATAAATCAGGTGGCCTCAAAAGAAGGAAGTAGGCTGGGAGGTTAAACATTAAATTCTTTTAATTTTGCTAAAGTATTCATAATTTTACAGCACATAAATTATTTTAAAACATTATAATGATTATCTTCAGATGGCCTTTTCTTTGGAATGTCCAAATTACAATAAGATGGTTGAAAAAAAGAAAAAGAGGAATGTCTGAAATTGAAATAATACAAATATTGTAAATGATAATTATTGTTCTGATATGAAATTACGAGATCGATACGAGATCATTGAAATTTGTAGTTCCGCCAGCAAAAAACAAAAAATTTATATTCATGTAACCACAGGTAAAGTGGCGGGCGAAATTTAAGATCACATATGTATACAAGTTTTACGTTTTTGTCAAAGAAATAAAACTAATCAAAAATTGATCTTTTAAACATATGATTGGAGATTATGCATAGACAAGTATAAGCTTCAAAGTTTTGAGACAAAGGAAAGCATGGTAGATTTACATTTAATCATCAAATGGCCCCCCCCAAAAAAATATTAAAAAAAAATAAATTTGACTAGATTTTAAGCTGAAGAAGTTGATTTAAAAAAACTGAAATCGAGGTTTAGTACATAATTTTAAGCTGAGCTTATTTATGTCAATTTGAATTTGCAGACCACCAGTACCCAGCTCACAACCTGGTTTCTACCAGCCTGGTGCCCCACCCCCTCCGGGCGGAGCTCAACCCGTAAAGCAAGTAACCAATCAGATGTCAGCTATGAATGTATCTGGAGGTCCACCTCGCCCGGGCTACAATATGGTAAGATGAGCTCTTAGTTTTTGTTACCCCATCAAATATATATTTTGGAAGTCTGATACAGTCAAACTTGTGTAAGACGATCTTGATGAGACTGAGGGAAATGCGTTGACTTAGGCAAAGGCAATCTTTGACTTATGTGAAAATAAGACTTACGCAAATGTACGCCATGTACATGTATTTTGATCCCAGTTTTGGCCTACCGCTCAAGATATGCAAAAATCAGGGCAATGCAAATATTAATCCAACCTACTTTTCTGGACATTTAAAACAAAAAATCCAGATCATATAAAACAAAATAGATCGCTCCTCTTTCTCTCTTATTTTAATAACTGCTGTAATCGTGAATTTCAGTTGGGACCATGGTCACAAGGTGAGGCTCGTACCCGAAAGCATAGATGAGCTTCTGAGCATTTGAGTACATTAAATCCCTTTCATTCTTCTGGAAAAAACAAAAATTTAGAGAGGGAAGAACGTAGGAGCAAGCACCAGCAAATCTGGGGTACAGGGGTGTATTGATTAAATGAAAACGATATGAGATGCATGCTTTGACAGTGATGGATTACATTTTTATTGGAAATAAATGTGAATGTTGTCAATTTCATGATTTGAATACTCATTATTCTTTCCTTATTTTGCATCAGGGAGGTCTTCCAGGAGGTCCACAACCACCACCTGCTTCAGGGGGTTACGGAGCGGGGCCACCTTCCAGCCAAGCACCCCCCTCCGGGTTCCAAGGCCAGCCTCCAACAGGCTATGCATCAGGTCCTCCAACAAACAATTACTCCAATGCACCCACTCCATCATCAAATACAAACTATGGTGCCCCTATAGGTGCCCAACCAACAAATACAAGCTATGGTCAACCGGGCACAGTCGGACCTCCCCTTCTGAGTAGCTACGCAGCAGGACCACCCCCTCTCCAGATGGGCCAAGGGCCCCCAATGGGACCGGGTATGACTCCACCTGCCACCCCTACTGGGACCGGCCCACCAGGGCCACCAGGACCACAAGGAATGGGGTACCAAGCTGGAGGGCCACCCCCAGGAGGGATGGGGATGCCACCTCAGGGGGGTGGTGTAGGGGGGTATGGACAACCCCCTGGTCCGGGTGGGATGCAACCCCAACCACAGGCACAGCAGCCACCGCCTGCTCCCAAGAGGCTTGATCCAGATCAGATGCCTAGTGCGGTAAGTTCATTGGACTTCTATCTATCTATCTATCCATCAGGCTATAGTTCATCCAGACGTTGGACAAAGCCCTCCTCATAACATTTCCATTCTTTTCTGTCTCTAGCTATCCTAGTCCACGCGGCCGTTCCCATGTATGATGTTAGATCATCTCTCCATCTTCTCTTCTCTTTCCCATCCTTGGTTGCCATTCTGTTAAACGATTTGTCCATCTATTGTCCTGAAGTCCTGCTATATGCCCAGCCCATCTCCACTTTGATTCTCTGACTTTCTCCATGATGTCTTTAACCTTTGTTTTCTGACGTATGACTTTGTGATTGATTTTGTCTCACAGAGATAAATGCGACATCTTTCTCTCCATAGCTCGTTGAGTAGTCACAAGCTTCTGTTCTAGATCCTTTGTCAATGACCATGTTTCTGATCCATATGTCATAGTTGTTAGAATGCATTGGTTGAACATTCTAATTCTTAGTAACATGGGTATGTTTTTATCGGTCAACATTGGACTTTACCACTGTCAAACCAAAACTTCTTGTGATTTGTAAAATACATCCAATTTATCGCAAGAACTTTTATGAATTGCAAAAATTTGATGAAATGTAAGTCGTGATTGAATTATTTCAATTATGAAATTCTCGCAAATCTGAAACATTGTGTGTCTGGTTTTATAGTATTAAACATGATCATGGCATTTCATATACCAGTGCCTTATGTTCAATTTGTTGTAGATAGGCCTGAGTCAAACCGTTTAACCGACGGTTATCCGACCGCATTCATCAAAACCGTTTAGCATTTCTCGCTCCGTTTAACCGTTATTTGCATTTATTTTGGAATGTGCTAATACTAATAGCCGATAATAAAGATAATCAAAGAAACCGCAGTGTAATGTTACACCCTGGCCGCTGCACGCCAGCTTTCTGGCAGCAGTAATCTCCATGAATGAATTTGAAAACAATAAAACAACCAGCCCCCTTCTCTCTTTTCTCACCCTCTTTATTCCCTTCTCTCTGCAATGTGTTCATCGCTCATGTACCTTTTCTTATTACTGCACTCTCACAAGCAGGGACATGCAGGGACATGCTAGACCATGCATGCTCTCTCAGTCACACACACATGTACACACAAACCTCCGGCGCCCAAATACACTGTACATACACACAGATAGAGAGCTCATATGCTTGTCACATGCACACATGTGGGCGTGGCTTCTTGACCTCCCACTGAACTGGGTACGGTGAAAGCACGCGCGGTCACCAACCTGTAATTTATGCTGGTATCAAACTCCACCCACATAGCTAGAGAACCTTCTTGATTGGTCACTAACTTGGATCAGCTCATTGCAGGGTGTGTCTTAGGTTTGTGTGATACACACTTCCACATAAAAATTTCATATGGGAATGATACATGCAGGGAGCTCTCTCCCTGACCACGTGCAAACATTGCATTGCAAAGGCATATATAAACACGTCACAGATCAAGCTATCTTCACAGAGTAACTTTGCAAGGTTAGGTTAATCATGATATCAGATTCAGATGAGGAATAATAAGACATGTTTTATGTTGTTTATTACTGGTCTTTGTTTATCAGGATGACCCAATTTGTGCCATAGTCCGGCTCGGAATGCTCAGCCCGACAGTCTGAAGACCAGCAGGGTTCCGAGCTACAGCACTATTACAAATACTGTATTTTCACTTTTTCAGATTATTATTAAACGGTTAAACGAAACCGCCCGTATACTTTTAACGGTTATCCGTTTAGCACAAAAACCGTAATGACTCAGGCTTAGTTGTAGAGCTAGGTTAATAAACATTTTCAGAAATTAACTTTCAAGAGTCAAATTGATATTTGTGTTGTTTGTGTCATCAAATTTGACTTTAAATTCTTTGAGAGAACAATCCTTCAAAATGTATAATACCCATTTCTGTTCTCAGCTTAGTTCCTCATCTTGAGAAAAAAAAATTAGAAGGCTCACAAATTATTTCAATTTTGCATTATTAACAGTATATCTGGAGATGGGTTATCAGTTTGCAATGTAACAGAATCTGACATCTTAATTCATCCTTTTCCTGTATCTATAGATTCAAGTTATAGATGATGACAAGAGAACACGAGGAGGGCAACAGTTCATCACAAACCTACGAGGACAGGTACCACCCCTTGTTACAACAGACTTCCAGGTTTTAGATCAAGGTAAGATTGAGATTCTTTTGGGGATAATTCATTCATACAGATATTGTCATTGTGTCAGTTATTACAACTAAAGATTCAATGTCAAAAACTATTGGGTGTCTGTGGTCATCTAAAGAGAAAAGACCCTCCTGAATCATACATTTTTTAAGAAAGAAAGAAAAAAAAAAGATTTTAGTCATTTTGTCCGCCACTACATCACAGAGACTTGACTGATTCAGCTAATTTGAAGAGTTCATACATGTACCTACAGTCATTACAACTTTAAAAAATGACTTTCTAATTTTTGTCCGATTTCATTCAAACTTCACCAGGCTACTTCTCTGATTTTCCTATTTTCCTCTAGAGTAGTTTGCTATCAAGGTTTAACCATTCTTATATTCCTTTCAATTTTTCTTTTCAGGAAATGCCAGTCCCAGAATTATGCGCAGCACCATGTATAGCATTCCATGTACTCAGGACCTGGTGAAACAGTCACAGATACCCATAGGGGTCGTCATATCACCTTTTGCAGAGACGATGAACAATGAGGTAAAGAAATATTTCTGTCCTAATTACTTGAAAAGCTTTGGTTTAGCATCAGTCTGATATGCTTTTGAGCACTGTTTGTGCCAGACTAATAGAAATGAAAGTTTCTTTCTTCCTTCTCTTTATTTTAAAATGTTTGTGTATATGGCTTCACTTAATCATACCGTGTGTATCTATGAAATGAGACTGTATCATGTACTTTTTCAGTTATGTGCTTATGTAAATGCGCAGAAAAACAACTTTGAAGTTTACAGTGTAAGAAATGAATGTGGTCTAAGATTAGCTCAATTATAAAGTAAGAAGAATCCATGATAATACGAAACAAAAGAGTATTAAAAGGGCCTTTTAATTGTCCTAAAATGGCTAATGTTTTGTTTGTAGGTATGTTTAATGAATTCATAGAATAGGGTTTCTTTTGTAAGTGCATTAATAACATCACTTGCGAATTGCATTTTCCTGCCATTTTCTTGATTGATTTATTTTCAACCTTTTGGTGTTTAGATCGCTCCATAGTTCCTCATTGACAAGATCTAATGTACTTGTGTGTCCTTTTCTTTTTAGAACCGGCCCCCTATAGTAGACCATGGTCCTAATGGTCCAGTCAGGTGTAACAGGTGCAAGGCCTATATGTGTTCTTTCATGAGCTTTGTGGAGGGAGGCAGGCGGTTTCAATGTGCCTTCTGCGGTGGTCTTACGGAAGGTCAGTTAAAGGAGAAGATGTAATTTTTAAAGTTCATTTTTCCAAAGATTTATAACTCTGAAAACTATACAGGGTTCTAATTTATTTTTGTCATTGTTAACATTTGGAATTAATAACCCTATCTTTTTTTCGGAATCGTGAATTCTCTTTCATTTCCAATATTACAAACCATACTTAATTTCCAGAATAATGGACCCTTTTTCACTTTTTAAATTACAAACCCTATGGCATATTCAGAATTATGAACCCTTTGGAATGATGAAACTTTGAAGTAATAACAATTCTGGAATAATGAATATTCAGATGCAGATATTTGGCCCTACAATTTTTCAATCTAAATTATACATGAGCTCACATACCGGGCACTATGTGTAATAAAGTCAACAGCAATCAAGACCTGTACATATTATATACCGTATTTGCCGGCGTAAAGGCCGCAGTATTTTTGGAAGAGAAAATATCAAAAAGTCGGGTGCGGCCTATGCGACGAAAGAGTAAAAAAAAAAAAATTAAGTCAAAACCAGCACGAATTTGCACATATGGGACTAGATCTACGAACAGTACAATAACTACACATTTCCACACATCTTACCGACAATTTGATCTTGCATTGTTGACATGAAGACGAAAATAAACTTCCAAAAACAACATCTGCCGATAGATCTTGATCTAAGTTCGTGCCAATGCATTGCAAAAGTAAAAGAAGGGCCCGTTTAACGGAGCTGCCGCGAAGTATCCAGCACGCGAAGTCGCTATTTTGAATCCATTTCAATACACAAGAGAGAGGCGCAATGTATACATCACAAAAAACTACATAAGCACCAGTGCGGGATGGCCGATAGGTCTAAGGCGGTGATTTTAGTCAAATCAACATTTGTACGCAAGAGATCAAATCCCAACTTTGACAAAAAGATTTTTTTTTTTTTTTTTTTTTTTTTTTAATGTCAAAATCGGGGGTGCGGCCTATACGGCGCTGCGGCCTTATCGCCGACAAATACGGTAAGCATCCTATTCCGATGATGTTCAATGCCATTGTCAGTGAATTACCATATACCCTGATGGTGGTAAGAATACCTCCCATGGGAATTGGAGATAGTGCACATATTATATGTTTGAATTAATCTCATAACTTGGGTAATAACTTTGAAGTGGTTAGCGATCTTGTTCCATATAATATTATTATTAACTATAATGATAATTAATTAACTCTTAATATGCCACACAAATGAATCTCCCTGTGCCACATTGTATCCCAAAGGCTTCAAGATTAAATGTTTCCAGTAAACCGAGTTTCCAGTGCAATATTAATAGATAACCTATCCTTT
Source organism: Strongylocentrotus droebachiensis (assembly GCA_035222895.1). Lineage (NCBI taxonomy): Eukaryota > Metazoa > Echinodermata > Echinoidea > Camarodonta > Strongylocentrotidae > Strongylocentrotus > Strongylocentrotus droebachiensis. The sequence continues at coordinate 37,752 of JAVYIG010013021.1, read as the reverse complement.
CGTCAATTGGTGGCTGTTGTTTGTTGCAAAGTTCACATGTGGCAAACAAGCAAAGTGCAAAGAGACGAAGAAAGCAATCAAAGTTTGAATAAGACCCCGGTTTAGGAAGGAAGGTGTTTCTAAAGGTCATTGAGAAAAGAACCAAGTGTGAAAAACTTGTCAACTCAGTACAAGTACGCTCAAACTTCAAATACAATAAATTAGTCAGAATTTTTAGCACACTCAGACCTGATAATCACCCGATTTAAATTGGTTTTTAAATTTAAATTGGTTTCCCAATTGTTTTATTTTTTTTCTCCCCCAATTGTTTTTTTCTTCCCAATTTTATCCTGATTTTCAATTTTTTCTTTTATTTTCTCTATTCTTCCCAATTTTCCCCCAATTTTCTTACTCAAAAGGAGGGAATGTTAGATGCCATTTTTTCCCCCGCGAATCCTCTTTTTTTTTTTTAGTACTCACTATCACCCCTGCACACTAATGATTTTAGATTTCATAGTATTTATGTATTTTTTGTACCTTTGACACAGTTCCGCCTGAATTTTTCCAACCGTTGGATCACATGGGCAAGAGAGTTGACATGTTTGAGAGGCCGGAGCTCTCTTTAGGCACCTTTGAATTCTTAGCTACTACCGATTATTGTAAAGTAAGTAATGTCAAATATTTCATTCAATGGTTTGAACTACTGCTCATTTCATTCACTGGTTTTAATAGTTGGAATGGAATCTTATTAAGGTGATCTTTAAACAGAGGTTATCTTGTGAAAAATAATTTATTTCATTTTCTTCCCCAGATTATTTGTTGGTAATGTTTGGTAAAATTTGGTTTATCACTATTACACAATGGATATTTGTCTTTCCTGTTTCATTTGTTACATACTTGTAGGTTGAATTCCATAATACTAAAGACAGTCCTAGATATTTTTTCTCTCATCTACTGAACTACTTGTCAATGAAAAGTAATTTAAGAAGAGAGCCATTTCCTAATGTATGTAGTGCAGAGCAATGCACAGCTCAACCCACAGATATCAATCTTTCTGGGATGTTTGCAAATAGAGGCATATCATTTATATTTATTATCCTCTTTAATTCATAAAATTATGAAAGGCTGAACTCCATAATTCTAAAGACAGTACTAAAATGGCTTACTTTCATCTGTTGAAATAAACGCCGGTGATGAAAAAATTAATTTAATTTTTGAGTTGAATTTGATCAAAAGACTCTCATTTCAGACAATCATTGAAATATATTGCTTTGTTAAGTTTCAATTGCTATCACTTTTCTTTTGTCTGTACAGAACAACACACCGCCCAAGCCACCAGCATACATCTTCATGATAGATGTCACATACCAGAGTATGAAGACTGGTATGGTGAACCTTCTCTGTCAACAGCTCAAGACACTGCTAGATGATCTACCCAAGTAAGCAATAAGAAATGGTCTCAGTCTTCTTTTTCTTCTCTTAAACACAGTTTAAGAAGTACTTGATGTTTTGGAGAAGCATCTCCAGATTAATTAAATGTGTCCTGAAAACGTTTTTATGCCTCCGTTACGAAGTAGCCGGAGGCATTATGTTTTCGGGTTGTCCGTCCGTACGTCTGTACGTCTGTACGTACGTCTGTACGTACGTACGTCCCGTTCTTGTGATCGCGTTATCTGAAGAACCGATTGATCGATTCCTGCCAAACTTTGGTCATGTATGTATCTTGTAGAGCCGATGAACTGATTCGATTTTGGGGTCACGAGGTTAAAGGTCAAAGGTCACAGGGCTCATTGGGTATGCCAAAACAGCTCGTGATCGCGTTATCTGAAGAACTGATAGATGGATTCCTGCCAAACTTTGGTCATGTATGTATCTTGCAGAGCCAATGAACTGATTAGATTTTGGGGTCACGAGGTTAAAGGTCAAAGGTCACAGGGCTCATTATGTATGCAAAAACAGCTCGTGATCGCGTTATTTCAAGAACCGATTGATGGATTGCTGCCAAACTTACGTCATGTATGTTACTTGCAGAGCCAATGAACTGATTAGATTTTGGGGTCACGAGGTCAAAGGTCAAAGGCCACAGCGCACATTATGTATGCAAAAACAGCTTGTGATCGAGTTATCTCAAGAACCGATTGATGGATTTCCGCCAAACTTAGGTAATGTATGTTACTTGCAGAGCCGATGAACTGATTAGATTTAGAGGTCATGAGGTCAAAGGTCAAAGGCCACAGCGCAAATTATGTATGCAAAAACAGCTCGTGATCGCGTTATCTCAAGAACCGATTGATGGATTCCTGCCAAAATTAGGTCATGTATGTTACTTGCAGAGCCAATGAACTGAGTAGATTCTTGGTTCATAAGGTCAAAGGTCATGGGCTCATTATGTATGCAAAAATAGCTTGTGAACGCATTCTCATTAGAACTGACAGATGGATTACTATTTAACTCAGGACATCTTGCAGAGCCAATGAACTGAATAGATTTTAGGGTCATGAGGTCAAAGATCCAAGGGTCATATATGTATATGAGAAATTGCTTGTAATCACGATATTCTGAGAACCTGTCAATGGATTACAATTGAACTTGAATTCGAAAAATTTCTTCTGTTTTGGTTTGTAAAATTGCTCTATGACGGAGGCATCATTTTCGACTGCGCGCAGTCGAATTCCATCTAGTTTTTAAATGTTAAATGTGATATCATGAAGGATTAAAAGTAATGCATAGATTTGGGAAATTTTTAAAAATTGGGTGGATAGTGATTCTTTACAATTTTGATAAATTTGGATGCACCTGAGGATATATTATAAGCACTAGAAAATTTAGCCCCTAGAACACTTCTGCTTTAGAGAAAAATTGAATATAAAAATTTACCAGTGCTCCAGGTAAATTTTGATAAATTTCAAATAGCCCCTACGGCCATACAATGGTAGCTGCGACGATGAAAATCTCAGAATATGTAGTTGTGATATATAATTTCCAAACGGGAATAGCTAATCGGTCGATTTTAGTCCAGAAACATTGTTTCATAGCTTAATTAATATCTTGATGATACAACATAAAGAGTTTATTATTTACGATTTCATAAATTTAGACTCAATTTCAACCGCGACAACGATCACTGAATATTGTAGGATCGCATATGCTTTCAATATGTTCATTTGAACCGAATTCATGACCCCATACCAAAACTTTGTATTACCTTTAAGATTGTCACCCAATTCGTATTAGTCATTACCATCTATATATGTGATTGTTATATTTTCAGAGAGCATGGAGCAAAGGAGTCCAACATCAGGGTGGGCTTTGTGACCTATGACACGACCCTTCACTTCTACAATGTAAACAGTGCCCTCGCTCAGCCCCAGATGCTCGTGGTGTCCGATATCAATGACGTCTTCATGCCTCTACTGGACGGCTTCTTGGTGCAGCTCTCAGAATCAAGGGCTTGTGTTGAAAGGTAGCAATTTTATTCCCACTTTAATATGACAATGTTTCTTGGCTTGTCTTTTGTGGCTGGGAACATAATCTTTTTATTCATAGTTTAAAAATTAAACTGTCATTGAAATTGGAAAAAGCATTCAAATCTTCAGATCAAATTAGTAATATTGTATTTTTATTTTTTTTGATGGATATGCCATTATGTAATATCCATATACAATGGATTTTTTTTTAAATGCAAAGAATTTCGGGGGAAAAGGAAAAAATAGGTTCATGAACCCAATTTGTGAAAGTGAAAAAAGGGGGAAAAATGCAAAGAATTTCAGGGAAAAGGGAAAAAATAGGTTCATGAACACTCTTCGTCAAATTGAAATAGGGTACTAAGGGCTAACACAATATCAACATTTAGACTATTGTTATTAATTATTCTTTTGTTCACATGTTTTGTTTCCAGCCTTTTGGATCAAATCCCAGAAATGTTTGCAGAGACCAGGGAGACGGAATCCATGTTAGGACCAGTTATCCAAGCTGGGCTAGAAGCTCTCAAGGTATGCATCCCATCCACTTGCCCAAATAAAACATTGCATTGCTTGTTCCAAGTATTCTCTTGTTTTATATGCCACCCCTCCCAATTTCATTGTTAATTCCATATCTATCTCTTTCTCCCCCCCCCCCCCCTCCCTCTCTCTCTCTCTCTCTCTCTGTGTCTCTGTCTGTCTCTCCGTCTGTCTCTCCGTCTTTCTTTCTCTCTCTCTCTCTCTCTCTCTGTCTCTCCCTCCCCCTCTCTCTCTCCCTCCCCCTCTCTCTCTCCCTCCCCCTCTCTCTCTCCCTCCCCCTCTCTCTCCCTCTCTCTCCCCCCTTTCTCCCTCCCCCTCTCTCTCCCCCTCTCTCTCTCTCTCCCCCTCTCTCTCTCTCTCTCTCTCTCTCTCTCTCTCTCTCTCTCTCTCCCTCTCTCTGTCCCTGTTGCTCCCTCCCCCTCTCTGTCTCCCTCTCTCCCTCCCCTATCTCTCTCTCTCTCTCTCCCTCCCCCACCTCCTCTATTTCTATCTCTAACTTTATCTCTATGTTCCCCTTCTGATATTGATATCTCCCCTTCCTTTACGTCTATGCTCTGAAAGGCAACAGTATTCTTAATCATTTTCAGCACATTTGATTTTTGTGATTTTGTGGACCAGTGTCTTGTCACTGTGCTCAAATTTGCTATTACCAAGCCCTTTGTAAAGGACACAGATCTTCAATGACAATGATGACTGAACACTGAAAAACATCTCACTGTTTTATTTATCTTGTAGGCTGCTGAAACGTCAGGCAAACTGTTAATATTCCACTCATCACTTTCAATTTTGGAAGCCCCTGGCAAGCTGAAGAACAGAGATGACAGAAAACTGTTGGGTACAGACAAAGAAAAGGTCAGAAAACACATTTCACTTTTATTATTCTAGACTTGTTGCCTTTGGTATTAGTTTGAAAGAAATTTAAGAACTACTGAATTACCCCAGGCATATTATGCGAATAGATAAATAGATGATAGTATGTATCACCATAGGAACAAAATCTGATTAGATTTTGTAGTAACTTGGTCAATAGTTACAGCGGGCAACTTCTGAGATTCCAGGAAGTGGCCTCGTTATTGCAGATAACAAGGCTAATATATATTGATATATATGATATATATAGGAGAAGCAGTCGTATTTGTCTTGTTTATTTCATATTCTGATAGATCATGAAGTGTAGATATGATTTTATACCAAAATGCTGGAGACTTTAATGTGTTTAAATGGGATACGTGCCCCTGCAGAGGACTTGGAGCAGCACCCCTAATTAGCCCTACTGTTCCACTAAATCCTATGTTCCTGGTGCAAAGGGGATGGGAGCTAGGTCCCTTATTGCAAGGCCTCTATTTCCATTGGCTCAGGTGAGCGCCGACCTCTTCTTCATTTTCATAGAGTACTTCATTAATTTGTTTTGTTCATATTTTATTACAGGATTACAGTAAGTTATCTTGAAATAATAATTTCAACAATCAGTGCACCTTTAAGGTTTAACTAAGCTATACAGAATGGTGCCATACACTGGCTTTAACTAGATCTTTTCATTGAAGATGTAGCTCATGCAGCCAGTCTAAAAACACTGGGAGTTTCGGCAAAAAAAAATTCTGAGCTTTACGTGGTTATTAATGACAGTTTCTCTGTATCCTTTCAGACCGTGTTGACACCACAAATCAGCTTCTACACTACTCTTGGTCAGGACTGCGTGACGCACGGCTGCAGTGTGGACACCTTCCTCTTTCCCAACTCTTACGTGGATGTGGCCACAGTGGGTCAGGTCTCAACGCTGACCGGAGGACAGTGCTACAAGTACAGCTACTTCCAGGTGAGCTCTTAATAACATGCAGTTCTCGTTAAGAAGTTGGTAAGAAAATTATAACATGTTAGGTTTACCATATTCCCAGGACAGGTGTTCAAATATGACTACCTTAGCGTAACTACATTCTTTGTCAAACCATTTCTTGTTTTCACCTTATTTCCAACCATAAAATCTTCATCATTTACTCAATGACGTATATTCCCATTCATATGTCTCCATTGATCTACATTTGCCACACTAAGTAAATGGGTACCTGGTAGGAATTTATTCCTTGAAATGCTAGAGCGCCGTATGGCAGCCGTGCTAAAGCCAGGGTAATAATCGGGAGCGCCAGGAGAATCAAATCTGACTGACATGAGCGCTATACAAGAACCTGTTATTATTATTATTATTATTATTTCATTGCCAGGCTGCCAATGATGGAGAGCGTTTCATCTGGGACCTGACCCGCAACCTAACTCGCGAGGTCGGCTTCGATGCGGTGCTCAGGGTGCGCACCAGTACCGGCATCAGACCCACAGACTTCTACGGCAACTTTCACATGTCCAACACGACAGACGTGGAGCTCGCATCGATAGACTGCGACAAGGCTGTTACCGTGGAGATCAAACACGATGATAAACTTCAGGAGGACGTAGGAGCCTTTATCCAGGTTGGTGGGACATTTAACAAAACTTTAAATGAATATATTTCCAGTTTGACATTTCAACAATTAATTTTGGACAGCACGAATAATTATCTTTGTAAGATGCATCTTTCCGCGTTGATGATGGTCATGCAATACAAAGGAGGCCCCACCCCCTTCTCCTTCTTTCTCTCCTCTTTCTTCTCCGTCTCTCTCTCTCTCTCTCTCTCAAAATATCTGTCTTTCTCGTCTCTCTTTCTCTCTCACTATATCTCTCTTTCTATCTCCCCTTCCTCTCTCTTCCTTTCTTGATTTGCACTCCCCCTAGAGAGTATATATATATGTTTACATACCATGCAATCACAAGTTGGCTCTCCACGTATTGAATTCATCTTGTTTTCTGTAACACGTATGTCTATAGGCTGCTGTGTTATACACCAGCGTGAGTGGTCAGAGAAGGCTACGTGTCATCAACCTGTCACTCAACTGCTGTACCCAGATGGCTGACGTGTACCGCAACTGTGAGACGGACACCATCATCAACTTCCTTGCCAAATATGGTAAGTGGCCAGTCAGTCGCTAGTCGGTGGCTAGTCTGTGGCTAGACGGTAGCTAGTCAGTGGCTAGTTTCTCAAAGCTGTTGTAAGACAAAGTTCGTCGACGTCCCTCAAAAGCATGTGTTATGGAAATTCCGGACACCATCATAAATTAATTTTGTTGTCATCCCATGGAAATATGTGTTACAGAATGAAACATGTTTCAGTAGGAAGGTCACAAACTTTCACTAATGATGGTTTCAAGAATCCATTGCATAATAAAACCTTGGTGATAAAGATGTTTTAAAAAATATGAGACCTTTACATTTTTTGTTAAGCCCTATCTTGTCCAGCTTGAAAAAAAATGAATAGTGCGGTTATTTTTTCATCCAATGGTCCTAGTCAGCACTGAATTTTTATGCCAGCTCGTCAAGAGACAGGGGATAATTTACTTGCACTCCATCAATTTGTCTAGCCCTTTATGTTTTATGTTTTATGTGCTGTTTAGCACACTTTCCTTACCCTCAACGCCCTTGCCAATGAGTAAGTTGATTGGTAATCCTCAGATCATTTGATTTGATTTGATTTATTTATTTCTGTTTGATTTTCTTTTGCATTTTTACAACTATATAACAAACAAAACCTTGCAGATTTTACACATTTCAAAAGAATATAATGTTGAATTAAGTAACTATTTGAAAACATCAAACAGGAGGGTTGACAAAGTAAGCAAAGCTTGATAGCATGACTACCCTCAATGGATACATAATAATAAAAATATTGTGGAACAAATATTGGTGAAACGGGAAAGAGAGAGAGAGAGAGAGAGAGAGAGAAGAAAAAAGAAAGAGGGGGGTGTACATCAAGGTTCACAGATGTATGTGGTACAATGTAGTTGGATTTCAATTTGATTGGTTGTTGTGTGTGTTACATACAGCTATCCGAGGTGTTCTGAACTCCAACCCCAAGGCCATCAGGGATACCATCATCAACAAGTGCGCCAACATCCTGGCCTGCTACCGGAAGAACTGTGCCACACCCTCATCTCATGGTCAGGTAAGCAAGCTAGCACAAAAACTTTGCTTTCTTAATAATAATAATAAGCGCTTTACAAATATACTATTACCCCGGTCATTGGATTCAGTGCTTGCCCGCACACACTGTGTGCACAATCTCCACTCCCTGGGGAGCATTCCAGCCGGGCGTTACTTGACGCTCACAAGCTGTTTGACCAACAATGATGGCCGCATCCTACCGGGTACCCATTTGACACCTGAGTGGAGAGTAGCAAGTGCAGGTTAAAGGAATAGTTGAGTGTTGGTCAATACTCACATTAGCGAACGAAACTATGATCTAAACATAAAAAACATACAATAAATGTCTAAGAATGCATCATTGAAGATATAAATCCGAAATATTACATTAGAGTGAATTTATATGCAAAAAACCTGTTCGACTGCAAATGATTTTATTTATCAAAAATTTTACTTTCGAGGCGTGTTCAGTGTAATTGTATAGCGCCACCTCTCGGTCAAGCGGCAGCACACCGTGATTTTTCGCCAAGACGACGATCGGATATGGGCGTGCAAGTAATATCCGAACCATGTCTATAGCGCGCTGACTGATTTATATTGTACACATTATGGTATGCGAGGCCTGCACATAATTGCATGGTCTGTGGTACTGGTAGCGCTATTGTTTTTGAGCGCGATATGCGAATACTGTATGTGTATGTAGTGCGAGTACGCTCGACCTAGTAGTAGTGTATGTGTATGTATTGTACGTCGTATGACCCAGTTGATTACTTCTACAGTGTAAAGAAAGTGGCTTACTCTATCTATCAACCAATATGTGAGACAACGCAAGGGCAATTTTGTATTTCGTTTGTAGGAACAAAGCTGTGGAATGATCTCCCAGATGAAATTAGATTAAAAACATCTAGGTTATCTGTCCACCTACCTTCTATGTAAATGACGTGGGCCTTCGTTTTTCCTTTTATATTACTTGTCTTCCTTTTATATGTGAAGAGTTTCATTCCAAAAGGAGCCAAATCCACTTTGGGTACTTCTGAGTAAATTGCCTTTTTTTATTTCTCCACTTTCCCTTTAGCCATGTATACCTTCATGTTGTTATATATGTTAAAGGTGTCACCCTGCATGGACCTGATTATCTGCCAATAATATTATATTATATGATATGATAAGAAAAAATCTTCCCTTCGGCTTTTCTGATGTTTTTTAGATTTTTTATTTTCGTGGATTTAGCTCCTTTTGGAATGAAACATGTTATTGTACCTAAAAAAAAAAAAAAATAAATCATATTTTCTCAATAAAGTCACTGAAATTTTATTCAAATTTAGCAGCAAACCTTTCCTTTTAAATAATAATAGTGAAATCACACATAAAAATAACCTTTCGAAAAGAAAGTAAACAACATTATTACAGTTTCATTCCAAAAGGAGCTAAATCCATTCAATTCCAAAAGAAGCTAAATCCATGTTTCATTAAAAAAGGAATGACTAAATCCACAAGATCTAAAAATTTGATAGAAATCAGAAATAACTGGTGGATTTTTTGTCTTATCATATATTATAGGTCCAGAGCGACACCTTTAACATATATAACAACATGAAGGTACATGGCTAAAGGGAAAGTGGAGAAATAAAAATAAATAAATTAAAAAAAATATAAAAAATTGTTGTATCAGTATACTATAATGAATAACAGTAGTGAATTAATTTAACATCTTACTTGATTCATACTTGTCCATAATGCAGTGTTTTTCAGTATTCTTATTTTGATACTGCATGCAATTGTAAAGTTTAAAAAAAAAAGTGATTGTAACTTCTTGTAAATAAGTTGTGTTCTACAGTGCCTGTGTATTGCATGACCTACGTCAGTACGTGATAACTTGTAAATGTGTAAAGACATAAGATTTTAATATAATTATAGTAATGCTAAAATGAAGATACATAACATATTTTTATGGTGTACATTGAAAGCTTTATTCGGCCATAACTAACAGTTAAATTTACACAACATTATTCAGATGAATACAAATTATACTTGCTGTACTGAAGGCAATATTTAAACGTGATGTTGATTCCAACCATTGCATACAAACAGATCATGTGTATTAAAAAAGGCACATTTTTATTTAGCATCTATCGCTATGACAACTTTAACCGTCTTCATTAAGAAGGAGCAATATACTTTATTTTTATACCACAATGTCTTGTTACTTATTAGTTACTGCTTATTTATATACATCTTATCTTGTGTCTTTCATAAAAACTTGACATTCTCTATAGGCAATGTGTAGATAAGTTTACCAAAGAAAAGTATCTATAACAGTAATGTCTCTACGCCCTTGACAAATATACTATTACCCCGGTCATTTGATTCAGTGCTTGCCCGCACACAATGTTTTGACTAGTACGTGATCATACAAATTTTGCCGAGAAACTGCCTACTAATTGATATATTTGGTAAATTATTATATCTATTTTGACTTGATAGATATAACGCATGTGTCGCGCACTTGTGCGTAGTCCCATATACATCTTTCTGTGTACAGTGCTTGTAACTTTACCAAGACTGGGCCAATTTTTTTATCATTTCAATGATTCTAGAACCTTGCAGTACACACCAAGACTTATATGCTAGATGATCAACCTTTTCTGATCGATTCCACAACAATCCTTTCACAATGCAGTCGCATGACCATAACCGGTTTTATCTTTAAAGTTTCACATCTTACTTTATATATAAATGCTTTAAAAATTGTCTGAGTGATTCTTTTCCTTAATGTGTACGAGTATATATGTATACATACTCCATATCGATCTCAATCCTGAATCATATCAATTTCAGCACAAAATTAAGTATAGTTAGGTACATGTATGTCTTTCATCTTCCCTAATGCTCGACTATGAATATCACTTCAAGTGATTAACATCCAACATACTAGAGTCAAGGTTTTTCAAACAAATAGCACAGACTTTTCCAAAACTGGTCATGTCCTATACGCACACAAAAGACAAATCTGCATTGTGTGTACTGAGTTTCATATGAATCGATCAAACTATTGGAAGTAGTTTGCTCACATACCGGTACTTATTTAACACACTGCACATGCATTGAGTTTTATACTGTTATTATAATGCCTCATCCAATATATACCAAAACTATAAATTTGCAAAAAACCTGGAAAGAATATGCTCCACAAGATTATTAAATCAAAATTGTATTCTTTGTGCAAAGTTTGGTTACCATGGAGATACTTTATCAGACAGACACAACAAATGTGTCTTGCACACCCTCGGGTCCATCAGTATACCAAGTTTTATTACAATTTGTGTGAAAACTGGAAATAGTTTGACCCAGTTTTTTTTACAATAGACCAACAGAAAGACTCGCCTGCCCAACCGTATCCTTATTCCTTTATACCCCCTTTCAAACTACAAAGTAGTTACAGGCAGCAAATTTCTTGATGGTATAACCTTGAACCGCAATACTTTGGCGTTGAGCCGATTCACATTCATGGATTCAAATGATGCATGAAACCAATTGTTTTGCTGTCTTGGGATCGTTATTTTAGTCAGATTGATTGCATTAAACAAAAAATGAAGACTATTTACAATAACATATTCTACAAATATTTCTTCTGTCCATGTTGATGTCCGACATGTTCCGAAGTATAGTCTTTTTCCTGATCGACTGTCACCTCGGTTACATGCACAGTCACTAAAACCAAACACATTGTTGACTCATGGTTGGACCTCTTGGCTGTAAATTTTATAATTACTACCGTAACTTCTTCAATGAATATAGGTTGCCAAATAGATACAAATTGAAGTATCTACCATTTACATGTGAGCAAGCACTGATTTTATCACAAATTATGCATTGTATAAATCACATAGAGCTTTTATACACTGATGTCACAATTTGTCTTTTATATTCCTACATTTCTTCCAATTGTAAACTTGCCAACCTCTTATTGTAATACAATATACAAGTGCCAAGCATGGTGGCTAATCTAGCAACAATAACAATTTATTTCTGGTACATGTATATCATGTGTTATGTGATTTTTTTTCTCCAGATAACCACATCCCCATGATCCCCAGGACACTCTAGTATCAAGTTTGGTGGTATTTTGTCAAAGGGTCTCTGACATATCAAGAATACATGCTCGTAATGCTAAGCCATGCAATCTTTCACCTCCGGACCACAACATCATTAGCAACCAAATGAGTCCAAAATGTTAAGTTCCAACCAATCCTCAAGATAGCCTAAAAACATGCCACATGGACAAATTAAATCGAGGCGATTAAGAGTCTTGCATGCAATCATGCAACAATGAACCTCATTTGACCTTTGACCTACTTATGTGACCTTCAACTCCAGAATATCATGGAGGCCAATAAAGGGCATCTACCAATCAAGTTTTGTTACAAACAGATGCAGGGTTGGAAAGTTAGCAACCCTTATTGATTTTTGCAGGTAAGATTTCACATTAGACTTCATTCAAATTTTTGTACAGTCACGGAGGATGGACGGAAGGACGCCATTTGGATCCCTTAGTCTCTGCTCGAAAAAAAGCAGTTCTCAAGTCAGACAATCCCAATTGTTCACTACAGAGGATAACATGGATTTCTCTAATCGGCCTAGTCTCCTAGCTGGCTACGATCACATCAACTTGTGGTGGAGGAAATGGTGCAAGCCGGTGCCTTGTGTGTCTAGGGTCATCAGGGAGCAGAACAGCCTTCGAGAACAGTGGTCCTTGGTCCTGTTCTCTGCGTTCCAGTATCGCACCGATGAGTCCTTGTACATAGGGGTAGGTCTTGGGGACCTTCTCCTTCCGGGCCACGTAGTTGTTGGCATGCTTTAACAATACTGCAACATATCTGTATCATAAAATAAAAGAACATGCAAAATGTAACAAGTTGCATTATATGCACACTCATTCTTGTCAATTGGAAATGATTCATATCTCTTAATTTATCAATTTGATATGTTGGGTCAATAATGATCTTTCAAACTACTGTACGTCACTGTGTTCTAATAAGTATATTATTACACTGAATCCAAGCCCACATTTAGGGTCCAAAATCAGCAGCGTGATTGACAAACCATCAGCTTACAGTCCGTAATCTACATAATTGAGATGTGCGTCGTGTACAGGGACAAGTTCTTTAGATGACGTCATATTTTGGCGATTTAAAAGGGGCGTTCCCAGGAAGGACAATTAGATATTTACTAATTTCCCCAAAATTGATAAATTTCATGGGAAAGAACTGCCAATTCGGATTGCCTTGTCCAACTACACAAGGAAAACAAAAAATCTTTTTTTCTTTCTTTCTAATTTCCACTCACTTTGTATTGCCTTGTTCATCAGTCTGGTCGGGCCTGTCCTTGTGTGCCATGTAGTCGATGACCGCTTGGAAGCATACATCAGTATATGGTTGTGGAAACACTCGAGCATGCTGGTGTGCCTAAGGAATTATGAAAACAAAATAAAAACTGATATAAATGATAGAGCATTTCATTATTTTCATACCACAAAATCAATATTGAAAATCCCATGTCATACACATGAGCAAATGAGATGCATTATCTTGACTTGCTGATATGTCCCAATTTTATAGGTCATAACAGAAAAAGAGCTCAATCTTGCAAACATGTACGTAATGAACGCATTCTCATTAAATTCCTCTCAATTTACAGAGCCTTTCATACATGTATACAGATTCCTACCTGAAGCGAGCAAATCAGCAGAGTAGGCCAAGTTCTCCATGAATTTGCGGTCAAAGGTGACTTGTACTATTCACCTGCTAATTCCCCTACTGCTGCTTGGAATTTCTTCGCTGGGGATGGATTGTGTTGTCTGTTCTTCATATCTGTAAAAAGTGAAGAAATGAAAGTCATTCACAAAGTAAAAAACATTCAGATTTTAAATCACCAAAAGAAATAATTTTGAAGATTGCATTCTCTAATAATTATCACAGCTAGCCAGATTTGGAATTTGCATGACTAATAACTGATGCATTGGTTCTCTGTCATGTATGTGAAGTCGAGACACTCTTTGGTAGAGATAAATATAGATGAGACAGTCACATCTCAAGCAAGGTATAGTATAACCTTGTCGACTTTTAAAAAGAGCAGGATGTTTACCCGGTTGACTAGCCCTGCACGTCATCATTACAAAGAAAGTTGCAGTCGTAACGAGGGACATTAAAGGTATTACAAAGTTTTTGGAAATTTTGAAAATTGGGTGGATAGTGATTCTTTACAATTTTGAAATATTTGGATATCCCTGTGGAGATATTATAAGCACTAGAAAATGTAGCTCCTAAAACACTTCTGCTTTCGAAAAAAATTGAATATAAAAATTTACCGGTGCTCTCAGTAAATTTTGATAAATTTCAAATAGCTAGCGCCTACGGTTGTACAACGGTAGCTGCTACCATAAAAATCTCGGAATACATGTATGTAGTTGTGATATATAATTTCAAAACGGTAATAGCCAATCGGTCAATTGTAGCTCGTTGTATAGCTTAATTAATATATTGACCTTGAGAGAGAGTTATACCACATAAAGAGATTATTATTTACAATTTCATCACTTTAGACTTGATTTCAACCGCGACAACGTTCACTGAATATTGTAGGATGGCATATGCTTCCAATATGTTCATTTGAACCAAATTCATGACCCCATACCAAAACTTTGTATTACCTTTAAAGTAAGCTTACATGTAGCTTGCATCTCGTAAGAATTAGTAAATCGGTTAAATCATTATTTCCCTTCATAAAGGACAAAGTGTTCCCTTCTTTTGATATTCCAGATTAAAGCAATTAAATTTTCTAATGATTGGGCAATCGATCTGGCCATGAATATTTCAAGCCACGTGCCGCAGCCATAGCTCGTTGAGCCAGTGGAATCCAAAAGCTGCACAGCACGATATGCAAAGCGTGGAGTAAGGGTATTTTCAAACTGTAATTGTTCATGATCCCTTGGGACTAGAAAAAACTCGGAGGCTCACTTCGTGAAATTGGTAAATCTCTGAGTTACCATGGAAACAATGTTTAAATCGCTGTTTTGATCAAGATATTCTTAGAATTTTTGGGGTGAGCTCCTTTACTTTAGGGAATATGGAGAAAAACCTGCTCTTTCATATGACACCTGTCACACCTCACTTTTAGTCACCTTCATGATCACGAGCAGTATTGGTTTGAATCTCATTTTGGTAATAAAAACATCATTGACCAATTTTGCAATGCACATGGACTGAATAGGGATGTGTGCAATCTATATGGGAAGGATTTTAGCGCACAAAACTGAGTGCGCGATCAGACACGTAACACCCTAGTAGTAGTAGGCTTACATGTAGATCTAGTTAGGCATTATTAGTCATGTTTTTATTTTTGTATTTATTTATTTTCCACATATGGGAAGGATCACCCTTTTCAGCTAAAAGTTGGTCTTCAAAGGGGTAGTTGGTACAGGTAGGTATTACCAACTAGTATTAGCAATAACAGGCTAATGTTACTGTAGTAATTTATATAGACTAGACTATCAATATCATGATTCATGAAATCTGAATTAAAAATCCAAGACCAAGGCAAGATATAACAAAACGTAATTTGCCGATTCCATGCATCTATTCTCTAGACTAGATCAAATTAAAACGGTAGGCCTACCCAGTGCAGTGGGGCGTATATGATATCATTTCAACTTACCTCTAGCCGCCTGCAGCTGCAGCTCGCGTCCCTGGCCTTGTTCACAGCCACTCCCGCGCCTCCTCCGGCCCGGGTGGTCGAGCTGCCATTGCTTGTTTCTCTCTTCCTCTTACCGCCTTAGTCTTATTCCGATTTAGCGTAGCCTTAGCCGTGTCCCGTAGCTTAGGCTTAGCACTAGCTGAGTCCGAGTCGGCCATCGTCCGTGACCTCATCATCCTCCTTTTCCAATCTCGATCTCGTGTTGTCGTATTTCAATCAAAGCTTGTCTAGCGTTCGATCGGCGCCGGTGATAATCTGATCTGAGTTGTGTGTGTACGTGAAGCGTATTGCATTGGAATTGATCAGCTGTAGGCTGTACTAACTAGCGCGCGGCCGGATACCCGCCTGCTAGCTGCTGTACCAACGAACTCAAACCTCTACTCATTGTAAATACGCTGGTTGTTAAATGACATAGAGGGAGCTAAACACCTAAATTCAAAAAATAAACCGTCGAAAGTCAAAAGTGATGTCCGGACGTCAAACACTTTTATATAATGTTTTGAAAGCAAATTGCACAACAATTAGAGCATTTGATTTGGAATTATTATCATCTCCCATGTTTTTTTCGATGATCTTTCATATGGTACTGAAATAAACCAAATCTGTTTTGGAGGGGCACTTTGGAAATTACCAACACTCAACTATTCCTTTAATATCTTGCCAAAGGATATTAGTGCCGTGTCAGGATTCGAACCCTCGACCTTCGCATCTCCAGTCAAGCGCCTTAAACCACTCGACCACGACACTCCCACATATAGAGGTGTCGTGGACAAGTGGATATGTCACCAGACTGTGGATCATAAGGTCCGCAGTTCAAGTCCCACCGCGGCACTAATGTCCTTTGGCAAGCAATTGATCTACATTTGCCACTCTCCACCCAGGTGTTAAATGGGTACCCGGTTGGATGCGAAAGCTAATGTGCTTAGCTTAGCAAGTGTGTGCTTGTAAAAATGATTCTTGGCTGGAATGCTCCCCAGGGAGTGGAAAATGTGCATACATTGTGTGCGGGTAAGCCTGAATCCGATGACCGGGGTAATAATATGATTGCAGGGCCCTAGGGAGAACAGTATAAATACTGATGAGGCTACCCTGGGTAAACAAGACATATTATTATTATTATTATTATTATCCTTAATGGTTTGGAGGTCATCATAATGGCAGAGAGGTGTGTGTGCAGTCGTTCTTTCTCTGGTAACATGAACATCACCACCGATGATAGAAGTTTTCTATAATGATTAAAATGTGTGCTATTAAAAGTGTATTTTGTTTCTTTCACATGCCGTACAGCTAATCTTACCCGAGTGCATGAAAGTACTCCCTCTGTATGTCAACTGTGTGTTGAAGAGTGATGCATTCTCCGGTACGACGGACATCACCACCGATGATAGGAGTTGGTTGATGCAGACGGTTCTATCCATGGATGTCGTCTCAACTCATGCATACTTCTACCCTAGACTACTACCAGTTGTAAGTATACAGCCCTGATAATTACCCGATTTAAATCATTTTCCTTTTTTTCCTTCTTTTTTGCCACCGATTCGTTATCTTTTTTTTCTTCCTGATTTTACCCTGATTTTCCCTTATTTTCCCCATTTTTCCATATTTTTTTGCGAAGTGGGAAATGTTGTTAGATGCCAATTTTTGTTACCCTAATCTTTTTTCTTTTTTTTTTTACTCAAGGGAGGGGGGGGGGGGTAGTTGAGGTTTTAGTGCTCACCATCACCCCTGAAGTATTGCAATCATGACATTCTTCTATACAGGTCAGACCTTTCTATACAGGTCACCAGGGAAAAGTATAGTATTGGACCTCACTCAGTTTGATTGTGCATGTTTGAATGTTCATATCAATGATATTGCAAAGTCTTCCAAAATCGGAATGTTGTGATGTGCCGTGAGCTAAAGTAAACTGAAATTATACTAGGCTCGTTTGATTGCCATGGTTTAAAAGATTGTTGACATTTGTGTTGTCTCGGGAGTTTCTGTATAGAGTTGTATTGTTGATGTTAAACAAAGAAATTCATTTAAAAAAATGGCAGGCCCTTTAACAAAAACTGGTACATGCATCCATTTATCAATTTTTGTTTCTTTTATTCTCAATTCAATAATACAAGATGACAAACAGCATTAATGAAAGGTTACAGTATAAGAAATAAAGTTCAATACAATATCTCACACCTAATTATCTTTCTTTTATTTCCTCCATTTTATAAAGCAGCATGGCCAATGGCATAGACATGGGCATGGACATGAACTTTAAAAAAAAGTAAAAACAGCAACTAGTGGTATGGTGGAACTCTTAAAACAACAACATGAACTTGCATCCATTAATCTAGTTTTCTTTCACCCTCTTTCTGAACAGCATGATATTGATGTCAACAGCGAAGACACCCCCCGCGGCAGTGCGATGCTCCATCGAACGATTCGAAGACCAGGGGGTCTACATCCTTGAAAACGGCCTCATGCTCTTCATGTGGATCGGTCTACATGTGAATAACGACTGGGTGCAGAATGTGTTTAGCGTCAACTCCCCCGCTCAGATTAACATTGAATCGCATCAACTGTTAGAGATCGATAACCCAACATCGAAACGACTGAGGAGTATGATCGAGGTGCTGCGCTCAGAGAGACCCAGATACATGAAGGTGCGTTGCATTCTTCTCTTGAGGATTTGTTGTTGTTGAGAAGCTGTAGTGATATACAGTGCGTCCCAGAAAAAAATGAAACCGAGAATTAGCGATATTTTATCATAACTTAATCACAACTATAATTAATAAATGACACATATTTGGAAAGCTTAGATCCTCCTTTTTCATTTGATGCAACTCATATGATGCATATATCACTCATGAGTGATTATGATCAATTTGAAGAACCAAAAAGTAATTTGGTGGACGGTATCTAAATTTCAAAGAGAAAATCACATTTCTAGAAAGTTCAGTTCCTACCTCAATCAGGAAAAATGAGCAAGGAATAACAAAGTTCTGTTTGTTTAAAGTGATGCTTGCATTTCCATAATTTTATTAAACAAATTCGTTTTCACTGGGTACCTGCCGTAGCAACAAACGGAATTGACAAAAGACTTAACTCTGTTTCGTTGACAATCAACCATGCATGAAGTCTTTCATATTTGAGTTGCATCAAATGAAAGAGGAGGATATAAGCTTTACAAATATGTGTCATTTATTAATTATAGTTGTGATTAATTTACTAAATTTACCCAGTAGTACATATATTCCAATTTCTGGGTCAGGAGTCAGTTTGAATGTCTCAGTTAAATAGTTTACCCTTTTAGACTACTTAATGTCAAGCCTGACTGTATGATAATGCCATGTTCAGATAGCATTAGGCCATTGATGAAATCAATCATCATGAAATTAATGTTTGTACAACGTATTCTTTTCAGTTGTGCTCAGTTTTCCATGACTGCAAAACCAAGAACTTTTATGTGAGCGAGACTTGTATGAGCAGTCCAGGGGGTTGTTTCACAAAGATTCTAAGTCAAACTTAACTCTAAGTTGGACTTAGATATTATGGAGAGCCATTTGTAGCCTTATAATGAAGTATATTCAAAAGCAAAAATTCAACTATTTTAGACTTTTCATAAATTCCACATCAAGAACATGAAATCTCCCATGGTAGTAGAAAATATGAATCATTTGAATCAACATTTAATGCCTTTTAAAATAACTTTTACAAAATATTTTCAAAGATGCTAACAGCTTTCCATAATTTTTAAGTCCAACTTGGAGATAAGTTTAACATAGGATCTTTGTGAAACACCTCCCAGAATTTGTGAAAAATTCTTTGCCAAGTGAATTACAATATTAAGATTTTTGCTGTTCATGGAAGTTTTCATTACCATGAAACTACCATGAAGATAAAAGTTTGAAATGGCTTGACAGTATGTGACTATACACAGTGATGATTAGAAATTCCTATCTCCTAACCTTTGACCTTTGACCTTTGACCTTCCTCTTGCAGCTGACCCTGGTGAGACAGAGGGACACCCTGGAGCCGTGGTTCAAGCATTTCTTGATGGAGGACAAGGGTTCAAATGCCTCGGCGTCTTACGTAGACTTCCTGGTCCATATGCACCGAGAGATCCGTAGTATCCTGAGCTGAGAATGATGATGAATTCCTTGAGCGATATCCTCATCTGAACATTAATGTAGTGTAGATCCAATGTGTGAGATCCTGAGCTGCCTAAGTTTAGGAACGACTATCTTTGACCTATTCAGTAGGTTTGCGGATGCACCATGTGAGAGAGAGGGAGGATTAGGACTCTCGGTAATCTTTCTTGAGGGTGTGTAGTCCTGAAAAGGACTGTTGGTGTAGTCTTTGACTTGGTTTTGGACTGAATTATGTAATGTACATTAATGTAGTCTGGGTCTGGTATGTGAGATCTGAAATTGCCATCTAAATCTGCTATTTTGAACTTGGACTTGGTCTTAGACCAAGTGATATCCTAATATTTGAATGATAATAGCACAGTGTAGATACAGCGTGTGAGATCCTGAAATACCATCAAGAGCCGATGTTTTGGACTGAGTGATTGCGTCATGTGAACATAAGCATGGTGTAGAACTTGTCTTTGAGATTCAGAAGTGCACTCATCTGTTTGGAAGCCATATCTTGGACATTGAACTTGGAAAAGGATCCTGGGGGGTGTTTCACATAGATCCTAAGTTGAACTTACCTCCAAGTGGGACCTAACAATTATGGAAAGCCATTGGCACCTTTGAAAATATTTTGTAAAAGTTATTCTAATAGACATAAAATGTTGATTCAAATCATTCATATTTTCTATTATCAAGGAGATTTCATGTTCTTGATGTGGAATTAATGAAAAGTCTAAAAAATACGATTTTTGATTTTGGAAATATCTAATTTTAAGGCTCCAAATGGCTCTCCATAATTTGTAAGTCCAACTTAGAGATAAGTTCAACTTAGGATCTTTGTGAAACACCCACCTGGAGTTGGTAGTAAGGTCTTGATCTGAACAATGGCAGATTGGAATCTCAGGATAACTAAGTTATGCCCTCTTTGTGTATCCTGATTCCAGTCATTTAGGGGTCTCAATCTTAGACTAGGTCTCGTCTAAATAATGTGTATGTAGAGAAGATTGTATTGCAGAGTATGTTGCATAACAAAGTTGTGATCTCTCGATACATAAAAGGTCTAGATTTCACACAACTAGAGAATGATAAACTAGGCAGTCGATAGGAATTCCTTTGTAGGTTTCACAAATCTCTCCATTCATGTAGGCTACAGTGTTGCGCATAAACAGGTTTCTGAAACCTGTAGTGAAGTCTGAAATAATAATAGCTAGTTCTTATATAGCGCTTTTCAGGACCAAGGCCTTCTCAAAGCTCTTTACAGATATATTTATCTTTACCCCGGTCATCAGATTCAGGCTTACCTGCACATTCTCCACTCCCTGGGGAGCATTCCAGCCAGGCGTCATTTTTACAAGCGCACACTTGCTAATCTATAAAGCACATTAGCTTTTGCATCCTACCGGGTACCCATTTAACACCTGGGTGGAGAGTGGCAAATGTAGATCAATGTCTTGCCAAAGGACATTAGTGCCGCGGTGGGGCTTGAACCGCAGACCTTGTGATCCACAGTCCGATGACATGTCCACTCGTCCAGGACACCTCTGAAAGACAGACCTTTGTGGGTCTCTGTAAAATTAGATGCCTAAGCAAACTTAATGTAAACTAAGCGAACTAAGTGATAGATGTTCTTGAGTTTCTGGTCACAAGATAGCATGTTATTTGGCTTTATATCTGTTTTCAACCATGTGTATTTTTCAAGAGGTGTGTTATTATTTTTGCTAGCTGTCTAAAGATATCGTTCATGTGATGTAAGATGTGGAAAGCATGTCGTGGTATATGCTTTGATCCTGCTTTTCAAAGCTAGCCATACATGTAAATGGCTAAACCAATGAAATGAAATATTGTTATTTTTCTTTTGTTTATACCATAAGCTCAAGTTTATTAATGAAGATGATATGCTTTTGTGTGTGTGTTACAAGTGTTCTAAATTCAGTACACTCAGTGCAGCTTGTCTACCTTAGGTATCTATATGAAAAGACCGGAGTGGAGATGTTGCACACATTGTGTGCACATCCTATCGTGCAGGATTAATTGGTAGGAATTGCATTTGTGTGAAACATCATAATTGATAGGGAATTTACACTTAATTAATATACTAGAATTTTTTTATTTATTTTTTAGTGTATGAAATTTCACTGAAACTGAGAATCGATCAGTCATTCAGAATAACAGCCCATATTGCAATGTGATTTTGTTACCACCCATAGACGATTGCCCTTACGTTCATTAAATGCTACACTCATGCTGTTATTAACGATTGAATAATAAAATATATACAGGCCGTGTTTTTAGTATAGACCTACTTCTTGTACCACCACAATACATACACAAACAAGAAATACAGAACTCAAAGTCAAGCAAGTCAAATATTCCCCCTAGTCAAATCAGTTTTTTTTAACCAATTATTTTACACTTCCTAAGTCGAACAATTTGTTGTGGTTTCAACGAAATTGACTTATGCAGAGTATAACTGTAGGTTTCTTTTGAACTATTTTGTTATAGTAATTCCTTTAGACTACATACTTTTGGTGTTATTTCATGTTTTAGGACTTGACATCCATCATTTCTTTTGGGTACCCACTTGTTTTTTTAAAATCATTCTTCATAAATCTCCCTTCTATTTTTTTCTTCATTTTTCAGAATATGGCAGGATGAATAGGGTTGAGCCACTTGTATTTTCTCAATCTCAAGCATGAGTGTTCTAAGAATTTATAATAAATTACGTATCATACAATATAATATCATATAATATAATATCTTGATAGCTTATCTCACACTTTAGTGTATAATGTGGGTACTGTAATAAGTAAGTGGTATGAGAAAATCAATTAGAGTAATCATAAGTGTTTTTAGGGATAAAATGGTTCACAACCAATTTACATGACTGTGTAGTAAATGATCTTGGTTGTCGTTTCTATCCATGACCCAGGTTTAGAATATTGATAGTAGTTTAATTCAGGCTTCTAAATGACAAGTTGAACTGCCAAAATGCTCCATTTGTTCGACTCGGTTTGCACCTTTTTGTCCCGTCGTCTGTAAACTTTTTACATTTTCAACTTTTTCTCAAAAACGCATGGTCAGATTTTAAACTTAATTTGGTAGGAGTCGTCCTTAGGCAAGGGGGATCTAAATTCGACATCATCTTGGGTGCAGCACCCCTAATTAGCCCTACTGTTCCAATAAATCATATGTTCTTTGTGCAAAGGCGGTGGGAGCTAGGTCCCGTATCCCGTAAGGCCCCTTCTGTCATCGGCTCAGGTTAGCGTAAGGTCTGCAGACACTCTTGTTTCATTTTTCATCTGCTGTACTATATATAAATGACATTAATAGATTCACATGGTGTTTAAATACGAGCTATAAAGGATTTGGACTACCGGTATATATTTTTGTTGCTCAAAAAGGTTAACAGTACATGTTGTTATTGAAACATCTCTAAGATTTCTTGAGTTATTTTTGTGTATTACTATTGAGGCTCCCCTCTAATAATAATGCATTTACAAAGGGCACATCTATAGGAAAATGGCTTATTATTATGGAAGGGGGAACACTGGTAGATAAAGATTGTGTTTATTGTGCATTGTGTTTATGTAAAAAAGTAAAATAGATTATTTCATTTAAATTGTTCATGTTCGAAAAGAGAAATTATTGTAAAGAAAAGGAAAGAAATATATCAAGTGGTATGTGTAGGTATGTGGAACACTTATTTAGACACCTATTTTTTACTCTTCCTATTTTGCTTCTATACTATCCAATCACTCCAAGGCATAATGAATTCATGATATTGAATTGTATCACAATACTTACATTATTTTGTAGCATAGAATGATTATTTGAAAGATATCAATTACATGTACAACCATATGTAAAAAGAATAAATTGCTGGTATTTCAAATACAAACGAAATTGTATGTGTATGAATTTTACTCATTATTGTTCAATGGATGGATGGTATAGTTCTGTTATTTCTTGCTTAGTCTTCTCTCTCTCTCCTTCTGTCACTCCCTCTGGCACTTTCCCAGTTTTCTCATTGCCCATAGACATTAGTTGTCAACTAATTACATTGGGCTACAGTAGTACATATGTGTAGTTGACACCTAGGCCAAGTAACTAAGACCTTTCTCTCTCTACTTCAAAATTTCTTGGATACCCCTCCCCTCTGTTTGGTTCTGTAACTTTTCTCTTCTATTTCTTGCTTTTCGTTCCTCTCTCTCTCTCTCTCATACTCTCATACTCGCTCTCTCTCTCTCTCCCTCCCTCTCCCTCTCCCTCCCTCTCCCTCTCCCTCTCCCTCCCTCTCCCTCTCCCTCTCCCTCCCTGGGTTTTTGTTCTTCCTTTCTTTTTCCTCCCTGGGTTTTTGTTCTTCCTTTCTTTATCACTCGCTCTATGTGCTATCTATACGAAAAAGACTACAATAAATCAAACACAAGTCACACCTATCTTGCTAATCTACATGTAGATATAATAATTCATTGGGATACATTTTCTCCTTACAACCAAACGTACAATTTCAGTACTTGATACAAAGAACATAGAAAAAACCTCTTGTGTTGATAAAAACAAACAATTACAAGGCTACAACATTCTTTTTGTTTCACTGTTGGCAAATCCTCACACCTCATGATCATATTGGCTAGCGTTGAACCACTACATCACATGGTTTGAGTTCAAAGAATCAGATAGGAAATGAGACATCAACATACATCCACTTGAGAGCAAATTGATAATATAAACCACTTGTGTCAAAGTGCTTTCAATCTCTTTCTAATTTTTCCAATATATCTCTTCGCAATCCTTGAACAAACCATTTCAGGCATGTAATTCATACTGGTGCCATGATTATAAGGACACAAATAATTATAATAACACAAGTCCCTTGTGTAGAAATTCATTGTACAGTGATTGTCTTACAGTGAGTTGTATTCATAACCACTCTGCATTTTTGCTACAAATGGCTTTCAATGGTTTTCATTTTAATTTTGTCTTTGAAGGATCAGGGTGGATTTTGAAAGTCTGGTAAATAAAAACCATCAAGTTATTAGAAGGATGTTTATGCATAGTTGTCTTATTCAGTACAGACGTGTACAAATATTGGAACCACTCACTACATGTAGTATACCAGTATATAATGTACCGTATGAACACACTCAGAACATGTAGTATACTCAGTACATGTAGTATGTATATAATGTACTGTATGAACACACTCAGTACATGTAGTAGACCAGTATTTAATGTACTGTATGAACACACTCAGGACATGTAGTATACCAATATATGTACTGTATGAACACTTTCAGTACATGTAGTATACCAATATATGTACTTTATGAATACACTCAGTACATGTTGTATACTCACTACATGTAGTATACCAGTATATAATGTACTGTATGAACACACTCAGTACATGTAGTATACTCAGTACATGTAGTATACCAGTATATAATGTACTGTATGAACACACTCAGTACATGTAGTATACCAATATATGTACTGTATGAACACACTCAGTACATGTAGTATACCAGTATATAATGTACTGTATGAACACACTCAGTACATGTAGTATACTCAGTACATGTAGTATACCAGTATATAATGTATGAACACCTTACAATACAGTACTATCACATATTATGAGAAGGAATTGAAGCCACATGGAACAATAGAAAACTCTGGAATCTGAACATCTTTTATGATGGATTCACTGTGGTTTTCAATGAGTTTATAAATAGAGTCACAAAAGTATAAAATGAGTGCAAAACTATGCTCTTTCCTTGATTGAAAACTTGTATTGCAGATCTGTGCCTGCATG
This sequence comes from Strongylocentrotus droebachiensis, assembly GCA_035222895.1. Classification (NCBI taxonomy): domain Eukaryota; kingdom Metazoa; phylum Echinodermata; class Echinoidea; order Camarodonta; family Strongylocentrotidae; genus Strongylocentrotus; species Strongylocentrotus droebachiensis. Next base: position 12,082 of record JAVYIG010013021.1, on the reverse strand, counting down.
TATCATCCAGTTTCAAATCGGAACTAAATTCAACATGGCAATCTAGGCCTTGCCCTAAACATACCTGACTTTGCAACACGTTTTTCTGCATATTGCTTGTGAATCTATTCACCATCGTCACTATCACTATCATGGTGTCTGCTCCAGGCTCAGAGGTTGATTACATCATTTATCAATACATCTCTTTTCTTGGCAATTCATTCTAGTGCACTCTTGTCGTATTATATCATAACTCCGACACTGGCGGTGTCGGAGCTTCCTGGAGGCGGTGTCGGAGCTTCCTGGAGTTAATTATATCACAGCAGGTCTTAATGTTCTCTTCCGAATTGTTTGACCAATAATTGAGGCACATATTGCCTTATGATTGCTACTGTAACTGTAATGCCATAGACAGTAAGTACAGCCAGCATAATGCAGTACATGGGGGGTGTTTCACAAAGATCCTAAGTTGAACTTACCGGTATCTCTAAGTTGGACTTAACAATTATGGAAAGCCGTTAGCATCTTTGAAAACATTTTGTAAAAGTTGTTTTAAAAGGCATAAAATGTTGATTCAAATCATTCATATTTTCTAATATCAGGGAGAATTCATGTTCTTGATGTAGAATTTATGAAAAGTCTAAAATACTTGAGTTGTTGCTTTTGAATGTATTTTATCCTAAGGCTACAAATGGCACTCCATAATTTTTAAGTCCAACTTAGAGTTAAGTTCGACTTAGGATCTTTGTGAAACACCCCCCTGGTCTCACATGTTACCACCCTCTGAAAGCCAGAAGGGCGCAACTCGGTGTTAAGGTGTATGATAAAGGTCCTTCTTGCGTTCAAAATACAAATAACATTTGATCTGACTCTTTCCCTTAATTCACATAAATTACACCATTACATTTATATACAATTCTATTTTTCTTATCATTATATCTTTGTCTAGCTGCGTATATGACCATGCTCTGCATGCATAATTTATAAATATAAAAATCTAAAATAAATCAAGACTATTATTAGTTGATCCGTCTACTCTAAGAATCTATAAGACAAGCAATGTCAGCATGATACTATTTTGATCAAACTTTTTTATAAAACCATTTCATCATTGTCTCCAAATCACTTAAAAAGCTTAGTAAAACTACTGCTGATGTATCTGAAACAAACTTGTAGCTTATTCAGTTGCATCCTCAAATGGACTTCCATATTAGGTAGGAATGTAAGAACTTGTTCTTTTGGTCACATGACATGCCTTGGAATATCAACAGCAAGTGTAATTTCATAATTTGGGGGTAATACATATTGGGTAATTTGTTCTTGCATGTAATATGAAAAGCAATAAATAGATTTTAAATTTCATCACAATTACACTGATAATTTCATTACATTTTAGCCAATTGTAAATGATGGCCTATTAAAGATTGTTAAATCGTATTAGAGTACTAAAAATGTATGCATATATCTGTATGGAATAAAATGTTATGAAATGCTAATATGTATACAGGTAGTAAGTAAGTCTGCACAAAGCAATTAAAATTCTTTCTAATTCTGGCAATTTTTCTTTTAAAATTTTTAATTCAGAAGGAATGATAAATGACTGTTTGAATTCATTATAATCAATACAATATATTGCAATACATTTTAAAAATATATTATTGTCACATTACTGGAAGCCGTAAGATCTTGGTATAAAACTTTATATCATTTGACCTTCTCTGCCTAAACTATATAGGCATTGAATCATTTTTGTTTGTCTTCTGGTGTGCATTGATAATAGCAGGGAAATTTTTCTTCTTCTAAAAACAGATGATTTGTTGAGATGATGAAACCTTTTAGTGGACCATTTTACTTCTTATTCCACTGGTAAGAGTTCGCTGCTCCTGCACCAGATCCTGCTCTGAAGCCTAAAGGGTGAGACAAAAAATGGGATTGGGTCAGCGAAAGACTTACGAATATTCAATACATAAATCCACATTCGCATTCATTGTAACAGTATACCAGACATTGGCTCTTTTTTAATTTGCACATTTGTCAGTTCTTTTCCCATTTAAATAAAAACAAAATCAGTTAGCAGACAATATTGTTTGTAGTCTCAAACATTCAGTGTAAATTTTGTTTAATTCATGAGAACTAATTTCTATCATTACCTGAACTCATGTCATTCATAATCATTTTCTTCATACTGCAGTGGAGCAAAATATAAAGATCTACCCATACCCGTACATAAACCCTTTAAAAATCTCATTATGCATTGTGTTTTGTACGTTTGGGAATTTTTCTTTTTTAATTGTAGGAAACCGACAATCAATCGTCTAGACTTGGACATGGTACGTGCACATTACAATAACAGTTTGTGATGTTATGGGTGTACACTATAGCAAGAGTTTACTAAAGATGCAACATTTTCTAAATGTTCAATAAATCTCAAGTGATCTATGCATTGTCAGTGGCGTAGACAGGTTCGTACACCTGGGGGCATGACTCAGGGGCGTATCTAGCTTTTTGCTAAGGGGGGGGGGGGGGGGTTGACCAAAATAATGACGATGCGGAGCATCGTCCACGACCCGCGAGCCGATTTTTTTTGGGGTGTTTATTTGAACCCTGTAAGTGATGTTTTCCTGGCATCTATTAACACAATGGAGACCATAAAAAGCAGTGCATGATAACGTCTTTTTAAATCAAGTAACAGTTAAATACACAGTTATATCCAGAGTTATCATGTGTTTGGTTAAGTTACCAGATGAGTTGAATATCTTCTCACAATATTTGCACTTGAAAGGGTTTCTCTCCAGCGTACATTCTTTTTTCTTTCTTTCTTTTTTTTTTTTTTTTTTTTTTTTTCCTTTTTTTGTTTTGTTTGTTTTTTGGGCCGCCCAAGAGGGGGTTTAAACCCCCTAAACCCCCCCCCCGTAGATCCGCGCCTGTTTAATCTTGTGGTTATCTTGTGGTTTCCAAACCACAAGATAACCACAAAATACTTGTAAGATTTTCTTTTTTTTACCGTGTGAATGCGGCTAATAACAATAAACACAATTACAATAATGATGAGGATTATTATTATCATCATCATAATTATTATTATTATTAATATTATAATTGTTATCATTATTATTATTACTATTATTATCATCATTATGACTTATTAAGTAAGCAAATATCATTCCCCAAAACCTGGGGGGGATGATTGTACATGCCATCCCCCTCATCCCCCCCGTTGTCTACGCCCCTGTGCATTGTTATCAGTGGTTCTCTGACAGAGGAGGGGAGGGGGGCACATTCCCCTTATACCACTATTCTGCCTATGAACAAGTCAAGTGTGTCTCAAAAAGTGTTGACAAGAAAGTTTGAATCTCACTTTTTTTACAAATTTGTGCATACCGTAAATCTCCGTGTATAAGGCGCACCTGTGTATAAGGCGCACCCCTATTTTGGGTAGGGGGGGGGGAAAAAAAAGGAAAAAAAAGTGCGCCTTATACACGGAGATTTACGGTATATATTATCTTCTGTGTATTTAAAGTTAGCCAGAATGAAGGGGGCATTCCCCTTTAACCCTGGATCAGCCAATCAATGAAGAGATTGGCCCACAATGAACATACCAGATTTAATAAGTGCAGAAGTTTATCCAAATAAAAAATAATAATCTATGTATCTAGGAGACCTTTGCTCATTGCAGTAAAGTCATTTTTAAAGGGGACTTAACACCAACAAATAATTTGGGTTCCATGACAGTATACAATATTCAAAATATCAGCTGCAAATACTGCTTCTGTAGAACGAAAGAGTTGAACTGCACTGTAAATAACTAAGTGAATTACGAGTCTAGTTGACGCATGCATGTGGAACTGAAGTCTGACTTCGGTTATATGTAGCACCCAGGTTTACATGTTCTCCTTTATTATTTCACACTCTCCATGATTTTTTTTTGGGGGGGGGTCTCATTAATATTACATAAACATTTCTTTTCAAAAATACTTTCCAATGTTAACGAGAGGAAGTATGTTGAACATATCTCACTCTTCTTATGTTACCCTATCCACCTTTCCTTCTTACTCTTTCTTACAGCGCATAGAGACATATTGTGATATGCGCTATATATATAGGTACTGTATCTTATCATTATTATTATTATTATAGACATTCATGGCTACAACTAACGAGACCTCAAAAAGTTGTCAGAAGGCCCATGAGATCGACTGGCCATGTCACCATCATGTTAGTCTAATGGACATATTTTTGGTCTGTCTTGAGTGCTGTAGGTCTACTGCAATTTCCCTTGAAACATGCCAGCTGTATAAGGCCAAATAAAAAACAAAACATGTTTAGCGTCCTGTTTTTTCGAAAAATAGGAAGGAGGAGGACCTTTTTTTTTCTTTCAAAATGGCCGCTCAGTACATTTTCCCTGACAGTCGGACTATTTTTCAAGATGGCCGCCGACATTTTTTTATTTTTTATTTTTTTTAAATCAGATATAGATCCATTGTAGCAGTGTTTTTTATGTTTTTTTTCTCTCTAAAAAAAAAAAATTAAAAAAATTATTAAAAAAAAAAAAAAGGAAGGCGGGGACGCTAAACATGTATATATATTTTTTTTAATGGCCTAATAACTATTTATTGGTGATTGGTATGCGCTTTAAAGATGTCTGGGAAGTAAATTGATAGCTGAGGCGTGGTTCAAGAGCTCTTCTCTAAGTCAACGACTGATATTATTGGCTTTATTTGCAGCCAGTAGAAAAGAGTAAATAACAATGATATTGACTTAATAGAGGAAGGCAGATAACAGTGAGGAAAAGGAAATGTAGTAGATATACTGGAGAGAAAGATAGAAAGAGACAGAGAATGAAAAAGATACAAATATTAGAGATTGTGAATAAAAGCATATAAAGGGAGAGATAGAGAGAGGGGGTGTGAAAGGGCGAGCATATTGGGACAGAGAATGAGACAAAATGAAAGACAAGAGTGTGAATGTTAGAAAAACAAACAGAAAAGAAGTAGACTCTGCACAAAAGAAGGTAAAGTTAGAGAGTGGGACAGAGAGAGAACCAGAGAGATGGAAATAGAGGGGGGAGGGTGAGAGAGCCTGTGAATGTGCGCTTGCGTGTGTGTGTGTGTGTGAGAGAGAGAGAGAGAGAGAGAGATGTACAGACAGAGAAGGGGAAATAATTCAGTTTACATTACACATGTCAAAACTTTTAAAGGTACTATGTCCCATTTGCAGGCCAAAAAAATGAAAAAGTTAAATTCCAACTGCATTTGAAAGATAATACTAATTTAGAACTTCCCTAAAAAAGGTGGGGCTTGAAAATGTCTTCAAGTGGGAAAATAACGACTATTAGTTGTCAAATCGACTTTAGGGCTATAGAGCCCAAAAGTAATAGTCTTGATTTTCAGACAATTGTACCGAATGGTCATACGTTTTATGCTGCGCAAAGATTCAATCAAATTAAGCTTGGCCATCACAAGAAGTGGGTTATTGATGTAGACAAAATATGCTCATATTCCCTTTACAACTCTTTTCATGTACCGGTATGTTATTACCAAAGAAGAAAAAAAGCCAGTCAGTCACTCAATAGTGTCTGACAGTGAAGTCTAGCAAGTAAACGGGTTTCCTTGCATAATTTGAATATGAGGACACTGCTAACGCTTAAATTTCACAGATAGGACATACATGACATATTCATAATTCCTGCAAAGTTCTACAGCATTTGAGGTTGGCTGCAAAAGGGACATAGTACCTTTAAGAAAACAAATCTGAAACAGAGGCATGAACTAGTTTGAGAGGGTAGGATAAACAAGAAGTGAAAGAAAGATCGAGGTATATAAATTACATTAACCATAAAGTCTGTATTTCTAGCACTAAAACATACCTGCTTGGCCAAAGTTCTTCCCGTAGCATGGGTTACAATAGGGCTGGCCTTCTTTCTGTAAGGGGTATACAGAGACAGGGAGAGAAGGTTAACAAGACAATCATTTTCAAATACAAATAAAGATGCTTGTTAATGACTCTTGATATATTCAAAGATAAGAGAGAGAGAGAGAGAGAGAAGAGGGAGAATGATAAACAGAAAGAAATAGGGTGAGAGAGACAAAGAGACAGAGAGAGGGAGAGAGACAGAGAGAGAGAGAGATAGGGAGAGAGAGAGATAGAGAAACACAGAGAGACACAGAAAGAGGGAGAGAGAGACAGAGAGAGAGAGGTGAGAGAGAGAGACAGAGAGAGATAGGAACAGTGATATGAAGAGAGAGAGAGAGAGAGAGAGCAAAAGAATACCAAAATAATACACAGGCATTTAGTATTATTATTTTTTGCGATTCAGCAACATAATATCCCTATTGATTCTGCAATTCTAATCAACTCTTTAGCCACGAGGACTGAGAAACTTTCAATATCAATGCTAGAACAAACATCTACATACCGTATATCTAATCTAGACTTTAATAGAGAAGCCTTTATTAATTCAGAGTATTTTCATTGGCTATCACAATTTATCATTAAAAGAATGACTGTACATAATAACAATTCTATCTCAATATTGTCTTTTCTCGATGATTGTGGGCTGGTCTCTCAGGAAGTCCACCCATCCGCAGTTTTGAAGTGGGACGGCAAACCCTTTTCGATTATTTCCTGTTGATCTATTTAAAGGGATAGTTGAGTTCTGTTTTCAGACCGCAAATGCCTTCAAAGTGCATGGTTATTGCTCTTATTCTTATCTATGACATTTCTAGTGCCCTTTTAGAACCTAAAATTGCTATTTTGGTAATTTTAGACCCCAAAATGTGTGAACTTTAGCCAATACGATCATACCAATTCAACTCCACTTTTCATAAATATGGTGACCGTTAATTAATTATTTAACAATACATGGGCTGGCTGGTTGCGCGTAATATAACCAACACGAAAAATGCCAACAAAAAAGCCAGCATCGGCATTGGCTGAAATACAACGTAAAAGCTTATCTATTTCGCTTTTCAAATTATCTAATACTTGTGGTGGTACACAAGTATTAGAAATCATTATATTTATGGATATTTCAGCCGTCTCTGAATCGATTTTGATCAAACAAAGATGATTATGTAATTTAAATTTTATGTTCTTTCAAATTTGACACTCAGTTTTTCATTATCTCACCAAAAAAATTATTTTGTGCACGCCCTCTGCAACAGAACTCAACTATCCCTTTAATCTCATTCAATATCACTTCTCTAACATCAATATATATCTTGATGGTAAAAGAAGTCGCAAACACTGAACATTATTTATCTCCCCTACTAGTCTGCTCACAAGCGAGCAAGCTAGTTATACTGAATCCTAAAATTGCAACCTCAGAGAAATTCTTTTTTTACCCCCATTATTTCCTATGAACCCAATTCCTAGGATCAGATAAACATATTCTATTGGAATAAAATTTGATTGCCAAAATTCAAAATCAACATTAATAGCTTCAATTATATTCCTTATCATAAGATTGTTGCATTAGGAGTGTACACAACAAGAAAAGAATAGGTTTACTACAAAAAACGTTTCCTGCGGACTACATCGGAATAGTTCATTTTTTATTGCTGACGTCACACAAAGTTCATATTTTCCCTAGGGAAAAATGAACTATGCGCGCGCGTCTCCCCCCCCCCCCCCCCCCCAATTTTAAATGCCTGCGCACGGCAAACTCCCGTGGTGTTACGGCGATCAAGCCATGCAATTTATGCTGTGCGATAACTGCACTACACAAATGCAGTAAACTGTATAGGCGGCTTAGCGCCAGCTAAACATATTTACGTCCTTCAATGTTTTATTTGAGCCGTGCAATTTTCTTTTATGTCTTTTCTGAATGTGAGATGTGAATGTGAGTATAAGGTTTATGTTATTACAGAAGTGTACAATGAATAATACAGATGGAAGGGATATAAAACAAATATAAAATGACTCATTCTCGGAACAAGCTAAAACTATTCGCACTCGGGAACATCATTAGTACTTTTCTCCCTCGGGCCGATGGCCCTCGGGAGAATAGTACTAGTTGATGTTCCTTTGATGCGAATAGTTTCAGCTAGATCCTCAAGTGTCATTGTATATTTGTATACTACATGTATATAGTTACATACGATGACCAAAATTATATTAATTCATTTACAGTACCAAATCCATATTGCACCACTCCATATCGCTCCATAGCACTGCCATGCACAGACTGGACTGAATTTAAGCATTTCAAGGCTAAAATGCACAATGCTGACCAGTATACAATGCTGAAAGGTGATGACAGCTGTTGATTTTCAAAACAAATCTAAGCCTTGATGATGAGTCATTTATCCTATGATGCTTTGAGGCTTTTAGCACAATGCTCAATGATATCTATTTGTTAGATAGTCCTCCCAGAGTATATCTCTTTTGTCACCCAACATTTGCTTAATAAGTATGTATCCTTCAGAGACAGTTTTTCTTTAAAGGGATCGTTTAACAATGTTAAATCTGAGATACACGGCCCTACATGTTATCAGTGTCTGTGGTATGGTGTAATATTGAAGCCCTAAAAAAATCGCGCTTCAAAATGATCAAGAAGTGCCTCAAAAAAGTAAAAATCTTTGAGTGACCGGTTTTACCATACTCGTTTTCCCCAATAGACTGTAGTGTTATGAAAACCGTCCGGCGAACGGTTTTCAAAATTTGTAATTTCAATCATAAATATCTTGATAATAAGACAGGCGATCGGCTTGTAAAAGTCATGGAGTTCCTGACTGACATAAAGGTTCATAATTATCATAGCAGCATGAGCTAAATCCCGGATTTTGTTTCAGAATCTGAGACAAAGTTACCGGATCCCTTAAAATCCGGGATTTAGCTCATGCTGCTATGGTAATTATAAACCTTTATGTCAGTCAGGAACTCCATGACTTTTACAAGCCGATCGCCTGTCTTATTATCAAGATATTTATGATTGAAATTACAAATTTTGAAAACCGTTCGCCGGACGGTTTTCATAACACTACAGTCTATTGGGGAAAACGAGTATGGTAAAACCGGTCACTCAAAGATTTTTACTTTTTTGAGGCACTTCTTGATCATTTTGAAGCGCGATTTTTTTAGGGCTTCAATATTACACCATATCACAGACACTGATAACACGTAGGGCCGTGTATCTCAGATTTAACATTGTTAAACGATCCCTTTAAAAGGTAACTGACCCACATCTTTATAGAGCAACAGTAAGCCATCACAACCAGACATCAGGGGAGTGTGTCACAACGACTAAGATCAACTTTAAGTTGGACTTAACAATGGCAGTCCCCATTCATGCCACTAGTTGCTCTCACCATTGGTCTCTTAATTATGATCTTTTCCTACAATAATGAACTATCAAAAAATGTAAATTCTGTAGAATTGTGACGATTGGTATGTCCGTTGAGAAACCAATTCCGGTATTTAATGATGAGAGAAAATAGTCCCAACTTAAAGTCGATCTTAGTCTTTGTGAAACACTCCCCAGGTAGCTTATAATATACTTACATCCGAAAAATTTCCTGGTGTTAATGTCTTGTTGCAAGTCGTGTTGGCGCATTTCAGGCAAGTCTTGTGCCATGATTTGCCCAGAGCTTTGGTCTCCTCCACTGTAAGATAAAGGAAGGATACAAAAAAAGGGAGAAACTGTTTATTACTCTGTGACAATAGAGCCATCCAAATAGGAGGAGTCTCAATATACTACAGGAGTGATAGTGAAGTGAGCACCAAAAAAAAAAAGAGGATTAGGGGGGGGGGAATGGCATCTAAAATCTCCCCCCCCCCCTTTTTTGAGTAAGCTGGAGTTTGCCAAATAACCCGCTATTTTCACACTCTGGATATTATCCCGAAGCTCGAAATTGCGTCCTCACCAGACCGATACGCTCATCACACCCTAGTTCGGACGAGCGGAAATTATCCCGCTATTTCCCAAATAGCCGGTTATTTTGGAAACAAGACAGAGATTTCTTGGGATATTTTTTTGACCAAACATCCCGCTAATTGCAACTGCAGGCTGATGAAGACGCAAATTAACTGGCTAATTTGCGATCGGGATAGTTGAAATAGCGGGTTATTTGGCAAGCTCGAGCTGATGGAAACAGGCCTTTTTTCTTCTCCTAGCTTTGACTCAAGTACCAAACCATGGAAAGGGATAATCCTGGAACCACACAGGATCAGAGTCCTAATTTACCTACACTAAATTGGATCTGAAATAAAATCCTATTGACTGATATGAGTCATGCTTGAGTGAAAATAATCCACACTAAATTGGTTTACTTCAAGCTATTGCTTCAATATTGAATTCTGCAACAAATGTTTCCTATAAAATGGCTGCTAAGAGATAGCAGAAAATGTGTAGACTTCAAGCTATATAATTTACAATGATAGAATCACACTTTTATCAATACATGACAATCTCCTTCTTTTATAAATGTAATGCTTCCTGGGAGAAATTTCAATTATTTAAACATATTTGTGGCTTACACCCAGTAAATAAGATCGATTGATCGATCTGTATTGAAAAACAAGTCAGAAAAAATCTTGGAACCAGCGGGACTTGAACCTGCCATCTACTGCTTGCCGGGCAGCGACTCTACCACCAGACCATCACTGGTCCATGGTACAGTCACGATGAACTAGAAACAAATACCCAAGCTCTCCTGATTCATTCTGACTTATAAATATTCATTAGTCCGCCATGGACAATAATCTCCTTCTTGCTCCTCTTTATCATATTCATACTGAAAATATCACAATAGAAACAAAACTAATGATAACAACAACAATAACAATTTAATTACAATGACAAAGACAAAGTCACAATTTTTACTTCATTTTCTTGGCATCACAACAACAATATATTGAGCACACCCTCATTACTGACATCTCATAGTGGCTAGTCTAGATGTACATGTACAACCACTGGGTATGCTCTGTAGATGTACGGTAAATGAAATGATATGGGGGGGCGGAGGGGGGGGGGGGGAGGTCATTTAATATATTCAAGGAGCTTTGGTAACCTCATTTATATGGATTATCAATCAAGCATCTCAGCTGTTCTTCAAGCATATCCTCTCAGAAGCTCAGACTATGGGTGTGTTTATCATCCCTTTTCTAGCCTAGAATCAGCGTTTTAAATCAAACGTATTTCAGGCAAATTGGTGATAAACACAAGCCTGTTTTTAAACGTCTTTAGATATGGGTATATTGAAACGCCAAAAAAAGGTGAGTTTTGAATGTGAGAATGAGCCAAAATCATTAAAATACTCTTTCACTACCGATCCGACCCAGTTATAACATATAGTAATGATACAACAATACAGGCAGTTATTTGATATGGGTCATTTCATCAGGGGTGATAGTGAGCACTACAAAAATATAGGTTTTTTGTTTTCCCCTCAACCACGCCCCCCTTGAGTAAAAAAAAAAAAGGATTCGCGGGGAAAAAATGGCATCCAACAACATTCCACCCTTTCGAGTAGGAAAATTGGGACAAAATTAGGAAAAAAATAGGGCAAAATATGGAAGAATAGAGAAAATAAGAGGGAAATCAGGAAAATCAGAATAAAATAGGGAAGAATTTTTTGGGGGGAAAAATCGGGAAAAATCAAAAAAATCAGGAAACCGATTTAAATCGGGTTTTATCAGGCCTGTTTCATATACCGGTATTCGAATATTTAGTTTGCTCAAAAATAAGCTGAACATTTGCTACAACAGCTGTAGGCCTCAGTGTTCAGAGTACAAATTCTGGTGCCAGTACTTTTGCGAATATACATACATGTATGTAAATGTTGTCATACACATTCTGTTGTTTATGACAAAGCAAAACTGGTTGTACAGAATACCGGTAGTGATCAACTGATTATCACTGAATGCAATATTGATATACACTGCTCCAATCAAACAAAATCTAGCTCCAATCTATTTCAAGGGGATTAACAAAATATTATAGTGAAATATATAATAAAATATTATCTAGGTTGGAGAGTTCATTAAACATGACATGAAGTGCATAGAAATATATATATTTGAAAGTAAAAGGAAAATACAGTAGATTCGCGGTTAGGGCACATGTGTGATTTCTTTATTTTCTGACGGTAAATTGTTTCAC
>JAVYIG010013020.1:0-49832 GCA_035222895.1 Strongylocentrotus droebachiensis | reverse complement strand
ACTCATTTAGATACAAAGTAACAATTTGTTTGAGTTCTTTATTCATTGGATCATTGCTCATTCTTTGGTTAGTGTACTTGATTTTACAGAAAAGAATAAGGAGCATAATTTGTATTTGAGTTAACCTGGATTATTTTCCATTAAGGTTAGTTATCATTTGTTCGATTAATTAGCATAATAGTCTCCACTATTTTTGTTTAGTATATGTGTTGAGAATAGTATGTTTAAGTATTGTTACTATTATAAGTGTTATCAGTTTGTGCTTCTATAGTCTGTATTAGAATATTAGTGTTTTTCATGTGGTTAATTTGTAAATGTGTGTGAGAGAGATTTAAGAGGAATTTGAACAATAATCACATGTTTCGCTTTATTAACTAGGTTTTGTTTATTGTTCTTTAGTAAGGAATGAGTGCCTCATTTTCCAAAGAAAGGGGATGTTGTGTAGTATCGTCCCAAAACCCAGTAAAATACCCTCATATTTGAGATGCACTAAAAGCCAACTTTATATCTTTATAATCCTTCCCATAGAAAGACCAAGTGCATCCATAATCTCCTTCGCAGGAAATACCACCACTGTTATGTTTAAGCCGATACAGTACATAAAACTACAGAGTAGTCCATTGTCTTGGCGGCTCTCATTCATGTCTTTGTCCCTTTGACACAATGTAACTACCCTCATATTGTATCCTTCTGGATAAATATTACATGTTCTGGCTTTCTAGGAGGAGTTCAGTTTGATCACCATTAGATCAAGACCCTCTTTCTAGCTGCTCTCTCTTCATCTTGTGTTTTACATATGTGGAAGTTTGTATGATGTGACTGATTCGATTCTCCAGAGTTTGGAGATAATAAATACTCTTGATATGACTACAGAATTGCTAGCCTCTCCTTGCTGCTTTATATTTATGTACCTCTCCTACTGCCAATAACTCAATACACCGATCCCAACACGACACTAGGGCTCTTCTTACTAGAAGTAAATGGCTAACAGTAAGTCTACATAATTTTGTACCCTTCTGGATGGTAAAGTCTTGTAACGCAAACTATAGGCCTCCTTACTAATGCTTCAAAATAAGTCGAAATACTTTGCCCGTTCTAAAGCCGATCTCTTGATACGCCCTTAATAATAGGTAGACAAAGTGACGGTTAGTATATGAAAGATTTAAAAGTTTCGACATCCTAAAAAGAAATGTCTTCATGTCTCAGGAGCTACTTCAGTTCACTTGCGAAGTTCGCTTGTAGCCTTGTAAGTTGATCGATGTTAAAGCGTGGTGCGTTACAATATCCGCTATCTTTGAAATGAAATTATTCGCCGTCCAAACTAATCGTACATTAATGTCTGTATCATCGATATCAAGCTGTTAGTCTTGGATCAATGATCTGTGGAATGAGGTCATGATGTTGTTGGTTTTCCCTATTGAAAACATTACCTAAGGAAGGGGGTAACTCCATAAAATAATATAAAATTAAAAAAAAGGGTGTTTGACTACCTAGAGAGAAAGATAATAATATTTGATAGATTTAAGCGACTGGTGGTTTGTATATACCATTATGTTAAATCTGAGATGCACGACCCTAAGTGTTATAAGTATCTGTGATATGGTGTAATATTGAAGCCCTAGACAAAATGCGCTTCAAAATGATCAAGAAGTGCCTCAAAAAAGTAAAAAATCTTTGAGTGACCGGTTTGACCATACTCGTTTTTCCCCAATAGACTGTAGTGTTATGAAAACCGTTAGGAAAACGCAAATTTGATTTGATTTTCAATCATAGATATCTTGATAATCAGACAGGCGATCGGCTTGTAAAAAGTCATGGGGTTCTGACTGACCTAATATAAAGGTTTATAATTGTCATTGCAGCATGAGCTAAATCCAGGATTTTGTTTCAGAATCTGAAACAAAGTAATACCCAATTAATTACCCAAGTAATACCCAAGTAATACCCAAGTAATACCCCTTTAAAGCAAACTTAAAATATAAAGGTTTTTCTTTCTTCAACAAACTAATCTAAAACGACTGCTCTGATAGAGGTTGGCCATTTTCTATTCATGTATCCTTATTGAAAGCACTGTAGACTGATGACCTCTAGAGGTTGTTAACGGCCTTGTGTGCGCGCGCAAACACACACACACACACACACCACACACACACACACACACACACACACCACTACACGTTTATGGCGTCAAACGTGGACGAAGTTTATTACTTGTGTGTGTGTGCATGGGTAATTGCCTGCAACCGCGGACCACTCCATAGAAAACTACATCAACCCCGGACGTACCTGCTATGGATGATAGCAGGTAGCGCGTTTTTCCCGCGCAGTCATCGAAGGGGGCGCTGTGACATTTCGCGATACACATAGAACTGATCCACTCGATGTTGGCTACACGCTGCGACATCTAATATTCAAACGCCCCTACGTCGTAAATTTTATACGGCGAAAACCAGGATCGCAACCGTGGACGGTCCCCCATTGCAGGTACGTCCGCGGTTTGAGGGTAGTTTTCTATGGAAAGGTCCGCGGTTGATGGCGTTTTCCCACGCACGCACGCGCGCGCGCGCACATGCGCACAAATGTGTGGCATGATTAATTTTGTTAGGGATGTTATTTGGATTTGCAAAGACCGAATTAATATCCAATTCCCAATTGTTTTATTCAAATATCACATAAGCCTTACTGGCGCAAGACTATTTTTGCACTCTCTTAAATAATGTCTCCTGTTCATCCAAGTACGAACACATACCACACACAAATGATACCAAAACGATTTGGGATAAAACACTCTTTCATATTAAGATGTATAATGGTTTACTGTTTATAGATGATTTTGAAAATAATTAGCAATTGTTTGTAAGTGTAAACTTTTTTTTGACTCGCACATGTAGATATATGGGCGTGAGTGGTTGTGGGGGAGGAAGGGGCATGTGAGGGTGTATGTATGTGTTTTGTGCGTGTGTGTGTGTGTGTGCGTCAGAGAGAGGAAGTGAAGTGAGAACGTCAGGTAAGATCAAATATGTTGAGAGAAGAAGAGAAGGAGAGAAGGAGAGAAAGAGAATCGAGAAAAACATACCAATTTATCCGACACGCGTTTTTTTTTAGACGTTTGAAGGCTCTGAAAAATTATCCCCCCTTAAAGGTAAAGACCAGTAATGGTCATTCGATTGCATTGTGAAAGAAACGTTGTGGAATCGATCAGAAAAGGTTGATCATCTAGCATCTAGCATCTGCAAGGTTCTGGAATCATCAAAATGATAAGAAATTGGCCCATTCTTCGTAAAGTTACAAGCACTATACACAGAAATATGTATATGGGACTACCCTATATCTCTCACACGACCATGAGAGAAACAAATTTACCAAATATATGAATTAGTAGGCGGTTTCCCGGCAAATTTTTTGTCATCATGTATTAGTCAAAACATATTCTTTCACATGATTGGTAATGAGAGCTTCCATTTCATTTTTTGAAATTGGGGCGTTACCAATACTGGTCTTTACCTTTAATGTTTTGCTCTTGTAAATGTCATATCCTTCAAGACCTATGGAAATTATGTCCTGCAAGCAATGGCTAAAATTTGACTGTTTGAGAAAATTACATTTCCCCGGTAACACGGACCTTCGGCTTTTAATCGCGTGTGGCGGAACACAAAATTACAGATGGGTAAACAGATAGAAGTATAAAGTGGCACATCTTGAGCTGAATGAGACAAGAATGTAAACATTGGTATGTGCAGAGACAGCATCGAGAGTTTTATATAGCGGCATTTTCACTGAAGCATTGCGCTCGATGTTACATGCTGAAGTACCCTTAGTATAAATTTGGTTCAGTGAAGAAAACAAACTCGCAAACTTTACTTTTATTATGAAAGTACTATTTTTTTAATTTTTTTTTTTTTTTTTTTTTTTTTTGGGGGGGGGGGGAGGGTGAGGTTTATTTTGCCTTTGAAACGACTTGACATGCTTTTCTTATTGAATACCAGAAACGTGGATCATGATGTGACAAATCTTTATTTTGACTGGGAATAGTATAATAGACTGATAAACAGAAAAATGCCCGCTTTTTTTTCTAGACTACATTTCTACCTCTCTCTCTCTCTCTCTCTCTCTCTATATATATAATTGCCCGGTCCCACTGGCCGATGGACACAACACGTATGCATAAAGGACACAGCAGACGAGCAAAATTTCGCGGGTGGCTCCATCCGTTTTTATCCGCTCCAGAAATGGACAAAATTTGCGAAAATTTGCGAAAACAGAACGGAAAATAACGGACGTGGGTAGTATGTAGCGGGGATGTTAAACGGATGTTCGTCGGAAGCCTAGCGGATGAAAGCGGAAGGAAAAGGATGACAGCTTTGAATACTTTCTATACGAGATGCATACGCTTACATCCTTTCTATTTCCGTGCTACTAACGATGTATAGACGTTCCGTGTACCTTATCTTTCCTCCCTCTTTCCGTTTTTAGCTGCAGCGGATGTGAGTTGCGAGGATGCCCAGAGGATGCGAACAGAATCCGAAACGAAAAGAACATCCTTGTACCAGCTGACGAGACGAGTAACTACTACATGTCACCCCGCAGCAGTACGAAAAGCTGATGAAAGACGGCGTCACAGCTGGATACAAGAGATCAGATCAGCGATCAGAAAACACCATCAACATAGAAGCAAGAAAGATCGCCGACAACCTTGATCTCTCAGATAGGATGCAAGTACTAGCTCCGAAGCCCGCATATGTAACGTTAAAAGATCACAAGCAAAACTTCCGAAGCCACCCGACATGGAGACTGATCAATCCAAGTAAAAGTTAAATCGGCATCATCTCCAAGAAAATACTAGAAAGAATCAACACCAAGGTGATAGCAGCTACGTATGTCAACCAATGGAAAAATTCCACCGCAGTAATAGATCGGTTCAAGGGTATTGAAACCAGACCCAACTCCACGTTCATCTCTTTCGACATTGTGAACTTCTACCCCTCCATCGACCGACAACTCCTGCAAAAAGCCATTCATTTCGCCAAGAGGTTCACCACCATAACCCCATCCGGCGTACTGGTGGGGGGGGGGGGGGGGCGCCAGCCCCCCCTAATAAAATTGAACCATGACTTATTTTCAATTCCATATACAAGTGATGTATAAATGTTCATGATATCATATGATTTTCAACAAAATGCGCGTTTCTCCATTTCTGTTGCGAACTGACACATTCCCAAATGGCCAGGAAGAGCAAATGTTTTTTTATAGTCATTAAGGGGCCGTGGCCACTAACAGTAACACTAGTAAAAAAAATCCTTTCCAGAAGCAACTGTGACAAGCACTGCCTGGCATTCCATACTTACATCATGTAACACTGCACATGTACCGTTAAGGGGTCCATTGGGAAAATTGAATTCAGACAAGATTAAGAGTGGTGAACGGTACACTACGAATCGTCTTCTTTCTCTAATAATTTAATGAAACGCCAAAGCTTCCGCGCTTCGGGGGGGGGGGGGGGCAACTGAATTCAGACTAGGATTAAGAGTCGAGAACGGTACAACGAATCGTCTTCCTTCTTTAATAATTTAATGAAGTGTCAAAGCTTCCGCGCTTTGCGCTGGAGGGGGGGGGGGGGGTAAACTGAATTCAGACAAGAACACGATACAACGAATCGTCTTCTTTCTCTGACAATTTAATGAAACGTGAAAGCTTCCGCGCTTCGCGCGAGGTGGGAGAAAATGAATTCAAACAAGGATTGAGAGTCGGAACCGGTACAACGAATCGTCTTCTTTCTCTAATAATTGAATGAAACGTGAATGCTTCCGCGCTTTGCGCGGGATGGGCGAAAATGAATTCAGACAATGATTAAGAGTAATGATTTATTGAAACGTCAAAGCTTCCGGGCGAAAATGAATTCAGACAAGGATTAAAAGTAATAATTCATTGAAACGTCAAAACTGCCGCGCTTCGGGCGGGAGGGGGGGGGGGAGAACTGGATCCAAACAAGAATTAAGAGTCGAGAACGGTACAACGAATCGTCTTCTTTCTCTAATAATTTAATGAAACGTGAATGCTTCCGCGCTTCGCGCGGGATGGGCGAAAATGAATTCAGACAAGGATTAAAAGTAATAATTTATTGAAACGTCAAAACTGCCGCGCTTCGGGCGGGAGGGTGGGGGGGGGGGGGGTAGTCTAGTTCTGGACCCTATATTGATTTTTGTTATTCGCCGACTATAAGCGTTAAGCCGAGTGATGGCGCGATCCTTAGTGACTGCGATATCCCCGAGAACCGCGCTAGAATAGGGTCTAGTCAAATTCCTCGAAACTAACGACTTTCCCTGAGATTTTCCAGGGAAAGCAATTAAATTGGCCGCGCCTCCCAGCCAAAGTACTAGTCTTCGCTTGACAGCATTTTGAAGTACGTAGTAACGGGGAAATATGGTATGATCTAGTGATAAAATGATTGTATATTCCTTAAAAAGTGCCATGTTGCCTCAAAATTAATCTTCAAATTCAAATTAGATGTATAATGACCATTAAAACTTTCTCTTTTAACATTATTTCCTTTAAAGATACAATAAGGTCTGAAGATATAAACTACTGTGTTATATACATGCATAGTGTCCATGGTGCACACGCTTCCATTAGCTACACGTACTCAGTGTACTACTAGAAACAATAGCGGCATTGTATATCCAACTTCCAAGTTTTCGAACCGTATACTAGCGCTGTTACATGCATCTTGCTTGGTGATTACGATTGCATTTAATTGTGTATCTATTACATTGACATGTACCTACAGTATTGTACATATTATATTTCAAACGGCAAATTCATAATTTATGTCCAATTTTGACACTATTTCGGGTTGGTGTACTTAGTGCACCTGTTTTATCTTGATCAACATTCAAATTACGAAAGATGTACAAAATCATTTGTGAGGCCTTATTACTTTTTTCGTTTTCCAGAGTTATACTCAAATTTCAAATACTCTTGTGGATTTGTCTTTTTGTTGATCTGATATTTTAACTGCTCTATTACCAGTAATGGATGACTTCGTTGTCTCCGTAACACATTAATGTCATCCTACATTCTAGTTCAGTTTATAATTGTATTATTCAGACTTATACTTTGGAGATGTACTTTCTTATTAGAAAATGCCAATTTCAGGTTCAATTCAAACACATTATCAGATGTGTGAAATGCAAGTCATTTCTACGTAACTTTCATGATTTTTTTAATTTTTAATATGGAAGCAAAAAAAAAAGCAAAAAAAAGATCTGTATTAAACAAAAATAGAAGTTTGGTTCAATGCAAATTGCAATGAAATTGCTCATGCAGAGGGAGGGGGGTACCCCTCTCGTGTACAAGAAGATTACATACTTGCCACCATAACACACGTGCTGCTATAACTGGAAGACTTTTAGGGTTATTAATTCATAGAGGAATAAACACAATGATAACATGCCACTGCATAAAATGTCATAAAATGGATGATCATGACCGTATCAGGACAATTACCACCTGGGCAATCACCCCCCGGAAAATTACCCCCCGGAAAACTACCCCCGTAGGGCGATTACCCCCCGGAAAATTACCCCCCGGAGAATTACCCCCCGAGGACAATTACCCTCCGGGGACAATTACCCCCCGAGGACAACTACCCCCGAGGACAATTACCCCCCAAGGACAGCTACCCCCCGAGGACAACTACCCCCGAGGACAATTACCCCCGAGGACAATTACCCCCAAGGACAACTACCCCCCCGAGGACAACTACCCCCGAAGACAATTACCCCCTCCCCCCATGGAAACTACTGGGCATGGTGGCTCAGTGGTTAGAGCGCCCGCCTCATGAACGGGAGGTCGTGGGTTCGAACCCCGGCCGAGTCATACCAAAGACTTATAACAATGGGACCTTCTGCCTTCTAGCTAGGCGCTCAGCATTTTAGATTGGAGAAGGGTAGTAATAACATATTATATTTTGCAGGGCCCGCTGGAAGAGCAGTTTCATAACTGAAGTGGCTACCCTGGGTATATAAAACGTTATTATTATTTATTATTAATATTATTACCCTCGAGGACATCTATCCCCCAGGAAAACTACCCCCGAGGACAATTACCCCCCGAGGACAACTACCCCTCCCCCCTTCGAGGACAACTCCCCCCCCCCCCCGAGGACAATAACCCCCGGAGGACAACTACCCCCGAGGAATTTATAACACTGTGACATAATAACGCAAGCTTCTCTCCAAATTGCTATTTACAGAAAATTGCATAAACCTTCATTTTCTTTGTTATTTATGAAGTTCATTTCAGTCTTTTCATATTATTTAATTCGATATGGGGGGGGGGGGGGATGTTGCCCAATTCCCCTGTAGTTGTGCTACCGAGTAAAGAACAGAAATTACATTTCTTAGAAATTGAACAATACATTGCGTGCAGATGAGTACGCGTTACAGTCTCTCTCACCATCAATGGCACAACAAAGAAATTAGGATGTAAGATTTCATTTATGTATCCTCTGTAACTTTTTTAATCAGCTGATCGTGTATTTGTCTTTGTATGTATAATGGGCCCTCATCCATGTCATGATCCATAATTAGGGTTCTCTTCACGTTATCTATTTATTTCTGTTGTCATGCTGAAGTAGTCGTGTACGTTAAATTATTTTGAAATAGAAATTGCCTTCAAGTTATATTTACGGTGCCATGTCAAAAGAAAATAAATATCCGCTCTCTGGAAATTCATCTCATTTGATTGTTTAACTCCAGCACAGCGTTTTCCAATCGGGGTGCCGCAAGAGAATGATTTGGAAAACGTTGATTTTGTAAACAAATCTAATACCAGAAACGGTTAAAATATGTAATTACATGAGAAAATTAAAATTGAAGATACTAAGGTGTCTTCCTTTCTCGCTCGCTGACAATATTTTGACAGCAAGGCAAATAAAGGCAACGAGAGGCCCGAATACCCTCATATTCGTGTATCAAGGTCATGACCGAATATATCACTTATTTATTTATGTACATTCGGCGGCAAGGTGCCCGCATACAGTACTTTAAATAGTTTCTAGTGAGTTGATTATATACTAATTTGTTACCAGTTTGAAAATGTCTTCTCCTTTTTATTCTTAAATGTGCCCATACGTGTGTGCATAGCACTTGACGAGAGCCAGAGCCATACAAAATTAATAGTCTGCAAAGACTTTGGGATTTGGGAGAAACTTTTCATTTCTTAAGAGGGTATCGTGACTAACAAAAAGTTAAAATATCACTGCTCCAAAAAAACGGAGGTAATTGTCCTCGGGGGGTAATTATCCTAGGGGGTAATTGTCTTGGGGGGTAATTGTCCTCGGGGGGTAATTGTCCTGGGGGGGAAGTTGTCCTCGGGGAGTAATTGTCCTCGGGGGGGTAATTCTCCGGGGGGTAATATTCCAGGGGGTAATTGTCCTTTGGGGGTAGTTTTCCGGGGGGTAATTTTCCGGGGGTGATTTCCCAGGGGGGTAATTGTCCTAGAACCGTTGAGTTCTTGGAAGAGGTGCAAAACAATTTGTGAGCAATTTATCATTGTTGACTATGCAAGTGTGGAAGAAAATCAGATAAAAAATGTTCCCTGAAAAGCATGGCTCTTTAAATGCCTTAATATTTTAATAATGGCATGTCAAATCATAAAAAAATCGGGACGGATTTTAATGCCACATGTTCATGTAGTCCCGTATACATCTTGTTGTGTACAGTGATTGCAACTTTACCAAGACTGGGCCAAATTTCGTATCATTTTGCTGAATACAGAACCTTGGAGTACACAACAATACTTATATGCTAGATGATCGACCTGTTCTTATTGATTCCACACCGTTTCTTTCACAATGCAATCGCATGACCAGAACTCTACTTTATCTTTAAATACTAATTTCTGATAATTTGTTATATTTCATGAAAGAGGAACTCAAGTATGCTTTCAACACGCACCCGGCCTTTCGGGAAATGCATTGGTGAATATATCCTCTGATTTCTTGTTTCGAATAGTCATTAAACTTCAGTGAAAGTAATTGTGTTTGTTGATACAAACTATTAGGTTAACGCCATCTACGGTGAAAGTTATATAAATCAGTGCATAGAAACAAGATGGAAGGGGAAGATGTGCCATGGAGATGGAAAGCATAACAGTTTTCAACCTACTTGTACTAGTCTACTATAACACTATTCTCTTGCTCTTTTATGACATACTTCTCATGATTAGCCACTGTACATCAACGTGATAATTGGGACAAATAAAGTATACGTGCAAGGCACATTTTGGACTGATAATGATGTGCTTTTTGGACGTCGACATCGTGAGATGCGCAGTGTAACTTACTCGAATGCTAGTGAGTGAGACAGAAATTGAGACATGTCGATGAAGAAACTGAGACGAGACTAGAGCGTGTGGAACTGTAAGTTTATATCCAGCATCATTCCTCTTTGCCAATTAAACAAGGTCAAGTACAGGAAGTTTGGCAAAATTCGAAGTTAACAGTTGAAAACTGGCTTAATTAACGTTATGACTGAGTTTCAGGTGCAAACTGGCTTAACGTTATAACACAAGACAATTTAGACCAGGTCCAGGACCAAGTTCAGGATGACAAGTTACTGAGTAGAAACTAGAATATGCATGAGTAAAGACTATAATATAAAGTCTTATGAACAGTGAGCTGTGATGAGCTATGCATGATTATAATGATGGTCAAGTCGGACCAAGGAAGTCTAGAATCTAGACAGTAGACTCATGAATGGAGATCTAGACCCTATACTGATAGACCAGGTCCAAGAAAGTCTAGGCAAGACAAGTGAGCTGCGATGAATAATGAGACGTACATGCAGTTACTAGTATGATATAAAGAAGCAAGTACTCTTTAACTTGAGGGAAGTTATCGTCTGTTTGGCGCTAGACCCATGAAATTGAATGGTCTTGGTCTAAAGAAGATGCAGTCTAGACTAGACCAGGTCCAAGTTAAGGTCAAGTTTGATTCTGAATGTTGATGAGCCAAATAGGGATTGGACATTGTTCGAGCCAGTACAGCCCAAAGACAAGGAGTAATAGGTGGATCTGTTGAATGTCTAGTAAGGAACTAGACCAGGACTTCAGATCTAATTATCTAGGTCTATGTGTAGGCCTAGACTAGCCTCTATGCAGGTTTAAGGCTGATCAGGACAGGTGAGGCAGTGTACAGTCAATGGTAGAGGCTAGCATAGTCTTATTCAGAAGAATTCAGACAGATCTGAATTAAGGAAGTAGCCTAGCTACCAGGACCAAGCACCAGTTAACAGAACACAGGAAAATTGACATGGGAAATGCAGTTCGTGAAGCAACTTAGCATCCCAGACAGTAATTTAACGTTTATGTAACGTTACCATACAGTATACTTGCAAGTACAACCAAGATCAAATATTTTAGCTGGGCTAAATATTTTTGAAGAACAGGATCAAAGTGAATTGATCATGAACTAAACATAAGTTTGAACTTTGACCAGGAGTGCATGAACCAGTCTACATGTACAGGTACAAGGATTATTCTGCATTGATAAAGTGTAGAATTAGACTTCAGTGATCGAGAAACAGGACTAGACAAGCTTAGGTAGAATAGGACCAAGCTTTACTGCAATCAACAGAACATATTGTGGATCTTGTGAAAGTCAGTTGGGAATGTTTGCAGATTATAAACGCTACATGATGGAGCAACATAGTCAGGATAATCAGGTGCAATCATTGGTCCATGAAGGACAAGGAGGACCAAATGTTAGACAAGATATGAATGAGAAAGACAGTCAGAGTCTCGGTGGGCTGGGAACAGAGTTCTTTCTACCGGGTGCAGTACAAGGTCTAGGAGAAGGAGGATATTCCTTTAATGGTCACTGTGAGGACCTTGAACCAGGTGATAGTGTTTCCCAATTAGGAGTCACAAAGAGAATGGGGCAATCATCGGTAGCCAGTGGTGAAGGAAGCGTTCATAGCAGTATGTCTCAAGCTAAGGTAGAAGCAGTTACAAGGCAAGCTGAGCTGCAGATAAGACATGAACGCTTACAAAGAAAACAAGCCTTAGAAGAACAAGCTCAATTGATTCAGAGAGAAAGGGAGCAGTTTGACTATGAAACGGAGCTAGCAGCAACAGCTGCTAAAATTGCTGTGATCAAGCAGTTAGAAGGAGAAATGTTACAAGAAGGGCAGATAGAAACGAGCCATATGCATCCTTCATCTAACATCATAAATGAGCCACAGACTATTGCCCAACCTATGCTTAGACAAGAGTATAGACCGGAGCAAATGAACAGGAAAGCTGCTCATACATCAGTCCCTGCAAGAACTGAAGCTAATGAGCTAATGAGGCAAGTGCCTAGAGGATCGACTCAAGTGCATCATAATGCAAGATCTGCAGACATGCAGCAGATTAGGGAACGAGAGCTTATATCCCAAAATAGTGCTAGAAGGCAAGATGCTGCTGCAGGTGATTGGATGGAGATACAGAGGCAACAAAACAACCTTACTCAGTTATTACTAGAATGCCACATGAAGTCAGCATTGCCTCAAAGACATGTTCAGTCATTTGATGGGAACCCATTGCAATACCACACTTTCAAGAGGGCCTTTGAACACGTCATCGAATCAGCAACATCAGACTATTCTGACAAGATATATTTTCTAGAGCAGTACACAAGAGGCCAGGCAAATGAAATCGTTCGAAGCTGCATGTTTGGTGACCAACCGATGCAGAATTTCATGAAGGCCAAAGCCTTATTGGAGGCCAAGTTTGGAAACAGATACTTGGCTCTTGACGCAATGATGAGCAAGGCAACTGCATGGCCTATGGTGAAGGCAGAAGATGGTGAGGCGTTGCAGAAATACTCCTTGTTCCTTACCGAGCTGGGTAACTTAGCTAAAGATCTTCATCTTGAGCAGGAAATCAATAATTCACAGACAATAAGGATGGTCGTCATGAAGCTTCCATTCAAGAATCGAGCTCAGTGGAGGGTCACAGCAGACAATTTACAGGAGGCAAATGAATTCATAACATTCCAAGATGTTGTGAGATTTGCCAGCAAGCAAGCTCGTGTGATCAACAATCCTGTGTATGGGGATATAACAGGGTCAGCTCCAACCAAGCAAGGAGAGAGTAAGCAGACCAAGGCTAAGTCTGTTACTAGGCAGAGCTTCAACACGAACGCCATAGAGAAGGATGTTAAGCCAGATTATTGCATGTACTGCAAGACAGCAAACCACAGCTTAGAGCATTGCGAGAAACTTGGAGGCATGCCTCATGCAGACAGAGTGCAATTTTGCAAGTCCAAGTGGCTTTGCTTTGCATGCTTGGAGAAGTCTGGACATCTGGCAAAGAATTGCAAGAATCGAATGACATGTAAAACGTGCAAGAAGAAGCATCCTACTGTGTTGCACAGACCAGAGAATATGACTGCTTCACATAGCCAGGAACGGAAGGTGGAGAAAAATGCCCCTACTGCTGATGTAAGCATGTCGACAGGTGTTTCAAGGGAAGCTGACAATGTAAGCATGCCAACAGATGTTTCGAGTGAAGCTGACAATAAACGGTCAATGACAAATTACAGCAGTGAATCCAATACGCTACCTGTTGTAATTCCAGTGGTAGTCCGATCGAGGGAGTCTGGATGTCAGATGCAGACGTACGCTTTCTTAGACAACGGAAGCAATGCAGTTTTCTGTACAGAGGCAGTCAGGAAAGGACTACAAACAAGAGGGCAACTCACCAATATCCATCTTCAAACAATGACACAAGATAAGGTGATAAGATGTCAAGTTTTGAAGGACTTGGAAGTTATGGATCTAAAAGGAAATAACATCATAGATCTCCAGGAGGTGTTTGTCCAAGACACCATACCAGTGAGCAAGGAAGAAATTCCTACAACAGCTCACTTGAAGGAATATTCGTATCTCAGACACCTGAACCTCCCTGATATATCCTGTGATGTCGGTCTCCTTATCGGAAACAATGTCCCAAGAGCTGCAGAGCCATTAGAAGTTGTAAACAGTGAATATGGTGGACCATATGCATACAGGACACTGTTGGGATGGGCAGTAAGTGGTGTGACAAAGCCAGGTACTCCAAGGAAGATATCTTCACATCGTGTATCCGTGAAGAAGGACATTGACCAGCAACTAATCACAATGTTTAACCATGACTTTAGTGAAAGGGTTGCAGATGACAAGCCAGAGAAATCAAGAGAGGACCAGAGGTTCCTGAAAGAAATGAAGAGGTCGACAGAACACATAGATGGCCATTATCAAGTGGGGCTACCTTTCAAGGATAGGAATGTGGTGATGCCTAATAATAGACCACAAGCTGAACAAAGGGCAGCACACCTGCAGAGGAAGTTCGCTAGACAGCCGCAGTTCCATAGGGAGTATGCAGGGTTTATGGATAAGGTGCTGAACAAACAGTACGCTGAAAGAGTACCAGAAGACGAGTTCCTTAGAGAAGATGGAAAGATGTGGTTTATTCCTCACCACGGTGTATATCACCCACAGAAGCAAAAAATTAGAGTGGTGTATGACTGTGCAGCTTCTTTCAAGGGCAAGTCACTGAATGACAATCTTCTACAGGGGCCGGACCTCACAAATAGTTTGGTGGGTGTATTAACAAGGTTTCGTCAAGACCGCATAGCAGTAATGGCAGACATAGAAGCCATGTTCTCACAAGTGAAACTGCTAAAGGAAGAAAAGGATCTACATCGATTTCTGTGGTGGCCAGATGGCAATGTCGCTCAACCTATTGAGGAATACCGCATGACTGTTCATGTGTTTGGGGCTAGATCTTCACCAGCTTGTGCCAATTATGCCCTGAAGCGCACAGCAGAAGACTTTGCAGAGGACAAGGTGGCACATATCATCAAGCGCAACTTTTATGTTGACGATTGTTTGTACTCAAGCTCAACAGTCCAGGAAGCTGCAGAGCTATCAGAGGGCCTACAAGAAGCCTGTAAGGAAGGAGGATTCCACCTCACAAAATGGATGAGCAATGACAGAAGAGTATTGAATGCCATACCCAAGGAGGAGAGAGCAAGTACAGTGCAGGAGCTAGACTTTGACAAGGACAAGTTGCCACAAGAGAGAGCACTAGGAATTCTTTGGTGTGCAGAATCAGACAATTTTGGCTTCAACATCTTAATCAAGGATCGCCCTCCGACAAAAAGAGGAATACTTTCAGTTGTCAGCTCAGTATACGATCCTTTAGGATTTGTTTCACCAGTGATTTTGGTGGCAAAACAATTGTTGCAAGAGTTGTGCAGACAGAGAATCGGTTGGGATGAGCAAATTCCACTGAACCTGAAGAAAAGGTGGCAGGAATGGTTAGACGAGCTTCAGGTGTTGTCAAGGTTCAAGGTAGAGAGATGCTTGAGATCAACAGGATTTGAGGATGCAGAGTCGATCTCGCTGCACCACTTTGCTGATGCCAGTGAGAAGGGTTATGGTACTGTTTCGTACTTAAGGACAAGCAACAGCAAGGGAGAAGCAAGGAGCCAGCTCATTATGAGCAAATCAAGGGTGGCACCTCTCAAGCAAACCTCAATTCCAAGAATGGAACTAACAGCAGCATGTGTTGCTGTTCGAGTAGATCAGATGCTGAAAAGGGAACTTGAGATACCAGTGAATGAGACATACTTCTGGACGGACAGTATGACAGTACTGCGCTACATATGCAATGAGACATCAAGATTTCAGACATTCGTAGCCAATCGTTTGGCAATAATCCATGATGGATCCAGTCCAGCACAATGGAACTACGTGGACACGAAAAGAAATCCCGCTGATGATTGTTCAAGGGGCTTGAAAGCAGAAGAGCTGCTGCAGAAGGAAGGTTGGAAGAATGGCCCAGAGTTCCTAACCAAGTCCAAGGAAAAATGGCCAAAGGCTGTAGATGTGTCCATATCTCAGGAAACTGAAAGTCTTGAGGTAAAGAAAACTTGCATGGTAGGAAGAGTTGATCATGCTGATGAAGTTCAACCTGTTGACAGACTGCTGAAACATTATTCTGAATGGAGTAAACTCAAAAGAGCAGTAGCTTGGTGGCTCAGACTAAAGGCGAAGCTGCTGCAAAGAACCAAAAAAGACGCAGATGTGCAGCAGGATTCTTCATTAACAGTCCATGATGTAGAGGATGCTGAGAAGGCCATCGTGTCTTACATTCAATGGCAGAATTTCCCAGGGGAAATGACTGATGGTACCAAAGCAAAAGATGTCGATCAGACTAAGATATCAAGAAGGAAACGATCACAACTGGAGAAGCTAGACCCAGAAATTCGAGACGGGCTACTGAGTGTTGGAGGGAGATTGAGAAATGCCAAAATCCCAGAGAATGCCAAGCACCAAATAATACTACCGAATAGCCACCATGTCTCGACCCTTCTCATAAGGCATGTGCATCGTAAGGTGGGTCACCAAGGGCATAACCATGTTCTAGCTGAGTTGCGCCAGAAATACTGGATAGTTGGCGCAGGTGTACTTATCAAGGCTGTGATCAGGAAGTGTATTGTATGCAGGAAATACCAGGCTAAAACAAGCACGCAGAAGATGGCGGATCTTCCCAGTTGCAGAATAGAAGCATGTGAACCACCGTTCACACACACTGGAATGGACTATTTTGGACCCTTTGAGATAAAGCATGGTCGCAGCGTCAAGAAAAGGTACGGAGTTGTGTTTACGTGCATGTCCTGCAGAGCAGTCCATATAGAGGTAGCTGGAAGCCTTGACACAAGTTCTTGTATAAATGCCATGCGTCGATTTGTGAGTCGGAGAGGACCAGTTAAAGCACTGTATTCTGACAATGGAACCAACTTCGTAGGAGCTTGCAGTGAGCTAAAACAGGCCCTTAAGGAATGGCGAAAAGAGGAAATCGTGCATTTCACTGCAGTTCACGGAATACAGTGGAACTTCAATCCTCCGGCAGCTTCACACTATGGAGGAGTTTGGGAAAGACAGATTAGAACAATTCGAAAAATTCTCCATGCCGTGCTTCATGAGCAGCATCTGAAAAGCAGCCAAAGTGACGAGCAGCTACAAACGCTGATGTGTGAAATCGAGGCTATAATAAACAGCAGGCCTCTAACAAGAGCATCAGAAGATCCGAATGATCTGAACATTATAACCCCAAATCACTTGCTGCAGTTCAAGACAACGTCATCGCCACCTCCTGGGCGGTTCACAGACAAGGACATGTACTCCAGTAAACGTTGGAGACAAATGCAATATCTAGCAGATATCTTCTGGAAAAGGTGGGTACGTGAGTACCTTCCTGCCTTGCAGCAACGGCAGAAGTGGTTGCAGCCTCAGCGAAGTCTGCAAGTTGGTGACATAGTCCTGATTGCTGACCAGAATGCTCCCCGATGTTCCTGGCCGATGGCTCGAGTGGAGGACGTGTATCCAGACAGCCGAGGATTGGTGCGCAGTGCCCGACTGAAGACGAAGATGACAACATTAACCAGACCGGTGACTAAAATGTGTTTGTTATTGGAGGCAGAATAAGCACAAGTGGAAATCTGACACAAAGCGAATGTGATATTTTTGTTGCTGAAAGTTTTTGATGGATCATTTCGCAAGTATTGGCATGAATTTAATTTCTCAACCAGCAGGATCAACAATATTCATCGCGTTGGACGGATCAGTTGGAATCATTTCATGAATATAGGTTAATTTAATTGTTAGATACGGGGTGCACGACTTGCTCTGCCCTAGTAAATGAATCTGGTATTGATACCAAATTCATAATTTGCGATCACTTTGTGTGCTACAGTAGACCAGGATCATTAAAGTTTATATTGAAATAATTTTGATCAGTTATTGTTTTAATGAGGTGCACGACTTGCTCTGCCTCAGTGAATGAATGCAGTATTGTTGCTGAATTCATGAAAGATTAAATTCGCGACAGAATCTAATAAAGGAATGAAAGAAGTTCACAGGATTCATCAGCTTTAAATGCGTTTGTTTTTATGAAATACAAGCATTGACTCTGAATTGTTGACACCTATTATTGTGCAACTGAGCAAGGATCAAACAACGTACGCAGTATTATAATATCACGTTTAGCTGGATATGTACCTGCAGATTTAGTTAGAACAAGGAGAACTATAGTAACATTTAAATGGAAAACTTCTGATGCTAAATACAATGGACATTTTCTGCATTTATGAAGAAGAAGGAACTTCGACGAGAACCATGATATTTGCTGATTTATTATGAATATAATTAATATACCATCAAGAACACTAGACGTGACTGAAGGACTTAAGTTTCATCAAGAAATTTGTAAATTACATTTTCATGTAACTTTTTTGTGTAACATACATTTCATTATTTCATTTGGCATAAGAAAAAAGGAGATTAATCTGATGCATTTTAGTATTGAATATAATGTTTTTTTTTGTGTCATTTTGTAGTGCTTTTAACTCAGATATACATGTACTAGAGTTAAATAATTGCTTGGATTACTGTTCTTTTATTTGAATGTAAATTTTGCACCCTAAGCATTGTGATCAAATTACTAGTTTGTTCCAAATGTATTTGACATTTACTTAAACAAGTAAAGAGAAGAAAAAGTGTAAATTGATCTATTGGAAGAATAATGTTTTCTTTTTTTTGGAAGGTTACATGTACTACATGTATGCTTATGTGCAGAGAAAAGTCATGTATTAGAAGTACCTTTTAGTAGCATCCAGAAGTGGTATAAGCAAATAATTTACCTTTTGTTGTCAAGAATCACATTACAAGTACAATTCTTGATGTTTAATATATTGATTGATACAGTAAGGATCATTCAAAGAAGGGTATCGAGAAAAGGTTAAAAATGTGAATTATTTGTGTACTTATTGTGTTGTTGTTTTAAAGATGATCAAACGTATAATGTCATTGCTACAAGGAGAAGCAATACCTATTGAAAGTGCTCAAATGTCAGTTGACCTTTTTAGATGCATCCTAATCTTGTTAAATTAGAACTTTTATAGTTTTGTTAAAAGTTTAAAATGTATTATAACTTTGCAGATACATTTAGAGTTTGTATTGATTTGCAATTTTGCATTACATGTTTATAAACTTGCCTTCACGTAACTGGTTTTATTTTATAGTGAAGACTATAGGTATACAGTCTAGATATTAGGTACCGGTAAAGGTGTGATCTGTTTCACAGATGCAGTTAGGAATGCAATCCTAGGTATTGAGGATAATGTGTAGATTTCAGTTAAGGTAGCTTTACTTTGTTAAAAGATATCTGAGGACACTTTATATAGGAAAAGGTATTGCATGTGAGGACACTAGCAGGCTTAGGGACCGTAGTAAAGGTAAACTATACTTTGTATGAAGGAATTTAAGGTTACTCGGTATAGGAAAGGGTGTTTGTTCCTTGTTTGTAGAGTATGCATCGGTCAGGTTTCTTAATTCATGAAAGTCTAGGTTAATGTGAATTTTGAAAAATTATAGTAATTATATTTTTTAGAGATATAATTAAGGGGCCGGAATGTTGATACAAACTATTAGGTTAACGCCATCTACGGTGAAAGTTATATAAATCAGTGCATAGAAACAAGATGGAAGGGGAAGATGTGCCATGGAGATGGAAAGCATAACAGTTTTCAACCTACTTGTACTAGTCTACTATAACACTATTCTCTTGCTCTTTTATGACATACTTCTCATGATTAGCCACTGTACATCAACGTGATAATTGGGACAAATAAAGTATACGTGCAAGGCACATTTTGGACTGATAATGATGTGCTTTTTGGACGTCGACATCGTGAGATGCGCAGTGTAACTTACTCGAATGCTAGTGAGTGAGACAGAAATTGAGACATGTCGATGAAGAAACTGAGACGAGACTAGAGCGTGTGGAACTGTAAGTTTATATCCAGCATCATTCCTCTTTGCCAATTAAACAAGGTCAAGTACAGGAAGTTTGGCAAAATTCGAAGTTAACAGTGTTATATAAACATAACAATTGCGAAATGCACGTACATCTTCTATTTCCTGAGAATAACGCCAAGATTAATATCTCTAGCATCCGTTGTGAAAGGTATTATATTTCTTTCGGTTTGGGGGATAGATTCTTTACTGTTATAGTAGTCTTAAATACAAATTTCTTGTATATTTCTTGAAAGAGGATATTAAGCATACTTTCAACACGCACCTGGATGTCGGAACATGTTGTACATCTGCTTTGCTACAAAATATCCCATTTTGCTGCAGGCCTACTTCCCAGGTCGAAATTCCAGTTGATACCAGTTGAAACCAGTAAGGATTTCAAACTGCTATCTACTGTTTTCACCTGGTCTCAACTGGTACCAGTTGATACCAGTAATTTGATACAATTTGGAAAACTGTAAGCATAAAATTAGGATACTAGTAGGGTGATCACACTGCCTGTGCACACAGTCTGCCCTATGCACACACACACACACAACAGCAGTCAGTTGGTAGAAATAGCAATTTTCGCAAATTTATTTTAAAAAGACTGAACAATATTTTTAAATTTTTATTTCACATATCTTTCAAGCATACCTTTAACTACAATTCTGTGAAGTTTCATTGTTATAGGCATGTGGGAAATATGTTAAATTATTAATTAGAATATTTTCTTTTCAGCCATGTGTGACATGGCCCGCTGATCGCCCATTGACTGTTATTATGCGTCCTCGGGGGTAATTGTCCTAGGGGGTAATTGTCCTCGGGGGTAATTGTCCTAGGGGGTAATTGTCCTCAGGGGGTAATTTTCCTAGGGGGTAATTGTCATCGGGGGGTAATTGTCCTCGGGGGGTAATTTTCCTCGGGGGGTAGTTGTCCTCGGGGAGTAATTGTCCTCGGGGGGTAATTCTCTGGGGGGTAATTTTCCTAGGGGTAATTGTCCTTGGGGGGTAGTTGTCCTCGGGGGGTGATTCTCCGGGGGGTAATATTCCAGGGGGTAATTGTCCTTTGGGGTAATTTTCCGGGGGGTAATTTTCCGGGGGGTGATTGCCCAGGGGGTAATTGTCCTAGAACCGATTATGACATGCCTTGCAAATTATTTTTAAGGAAATCATAAAGTTGCACAAACCAGTATTATAAGTATTATATGAAGGGAAACATACATGTAGGTTAATGATGTGCAACAGTCATGTAAGATTCATACCTTGACTTTTAATCAGCACTTCTCCCTTTTTAATTTGCTTTTTTGTTCCTTGTCCTTGTCTTCTCCCTATATAGTGTTTCTTATTCCGCCTCTCTGTTTTCCCCCTATTCTTGTCTCCTTCCCCTTTTCTTCCTCTTTCACCCACTTTCCCTTCACCTCCTTCCTTTATATCGAGTATGCAGTTCACAGTAAAACAAATCCTGGATTAAAATTTCGGTAATTGGCTCAATAGATAGCAATATCCTCTGTCTTTTGCAATCTGCAAGATTTAAAATTATATATTTTCGGGAACTGGCAGGTATTAAAAACAAAGAACCTTTTTGGGGAAAGAGATGTTCATGGCTTATAGTAGGCCTACGCTCTTGTTCATGCATTATGGTAACATTTCTTGCCAACCCTTATGGAATAATGATTACATTAAAATAGGCAATAGCTCAATATATAGTAAAACAAAAATGTGTAAAAAGGGAGTTCGTTTTGCTAATGATATTTTAGAGACAAATGGTGATTTTTTTTTCTCCCTGGAACATTTCAAAGAGAAGTACAATATTCAAATAAATTTTCTTTTTTTATCGTGGTTTATGCAACGGAATTAGGCCTAAAAATGAAGATGCTTTATTGCCCTTTAGGTACCAAAACATGAGTCGGTCGGTCGGAAATATTTTTTCCCCCTTAAAAAAAAAATTAAAAAATTAAAGAGCCGACCGTAGATTTCGAGATTTTGGGGTCGGTCGCAAAGGGCAATACAACATCTTTTTTAAAGGCCTTAGACAAGGGTTTAACAATTGTACTATTTTTAACAAGGTGCCAAACCCCTTTTTCCACTACAATGGAAGTTGTGAAACGTATTTAAGGATGTTCACATATCATATGCGCTATATAAAAATTAAATATTATTATTATTATTATTAAAGAGAAGAAAAGGAGTATGTAGGCCTACAAGTTTTCTTAAATCGAAATGCATTTTCGACCTGAATGATAAGAGTTGGGAAACATATTGTTTCATTGGATTTAATTGTACCATTGATGTGGGTTTACGATGGTTTTGAAACGCATATACGAACGATCTACTGTTCAAAGTGACTCGGTAACATTGTTGAAGGTTGATGAAAAAAAAATTGTA
Organism: Strongylocentrotus droebachiensis; assembly: GCA_035222895.1. Taxonomy (NCBI): domain Eukaryota; kingdom Metazoa; phylum Echinodermata; class Echinoidea; order Camarodonta; family Strongylocentrotidae; genus Strongylocentrotus; species Strongylocentrotus droebachiensis. The sequence continues at coordinate 27,562 of JAVYIG010013020.1, read as the reverse complement.
TAAAATGTTACTTATTATATTCCTTATACTCTACTAACCCTCTGTCATGCAAAAAATCTTGAAAATATTCTCAAACAACGAAGATATCTATGGTTTTCTTTGAAGGCGACACTGTGCAACACCCTCCAACAGTGATTAACAGTAAATTCTCCCAACCATTTTTGAATTTTCCCAACCGTTTTTCCATGAAGAAAGACATAAATAGACATTAAAAATCCGTCATCACTTAAAATAATGTCTGGTATGGTATGAAAAGCCAATTTATTGCTTCGTGACGGTTAACATTCATCTGTAATTAAATTGTAATAATATAGTTGGGAGAATTAAGGAATCGATCAGATCAGTTTTTCCCTATTTGTACATGTATCATTAATAGGCCTATAAATGGTCCGTTTTCACTCCAATTGTCATATTATCTTTAATAGTGCATTTAATTGAAGTCACTATACTTTAGCACCAATTTCTCTCATCTTAACAATGTTACCAAGTCCCTTTAAAATGAATTTAGTCCCAAGAAAAGAATGTAGGCCTACATTTTGTAGTGAACAGATTGAAACAGTATACATCTGCTATGTGATTGTACAAATTTGGGATAGGCTGGAGTACTGGAGATATACTGGAACCGGAAATATATTAATATTTTCATTACAAGATAAATTATTTTTTTAAGAGGTTCAAATAATAATGCATTGGATTGTATACTGATTGTGGTGCGACAGATGGGTATACTGGCTTGCAAAATAAAGAAACATTTGCCCAATTTTGATAATATTAGAGTTTCGATTATAAATTATTTCAAAAACGAAAAGGACAATGCAGATTCGAATTGTAGAAATAATAAATTCACAAGAAAATGGTTTGAGTTCAAGAATTTGTTTGCATAAAATGATATATTTCTGTATGGCCTTTTCTTTCCATAAAAATCAGAAATGAATTATTGAAAATTAGTAGTTTTCTGTTTAATCAACAGTTCAACAATACTTGTACAGTATCTTGAGAAGCAAATCTTATTTATGTTATAAAACGTAAATAACCTTCAATATTGAAAAAAATAAACGTGTAATTATTGTTGACAGTTGATGACAAAACTGCGTAATTTGTGTATGAAATGTTACTTATTATATTCCTTTTACTGTACTAACCCTCTAATAAGCAAACAATCCTGGAAAAAATCTAAAACCACAAAGATATTCTACTTTAAGTCTATTCTCTCCATATTATTTTGTTTTAAACCTCATATACATTGATTTTTTCTTTCTAAATCAAAGCTATTTCTGTAGGCCTCTTGATTCGACCGTTACCTGGTACGGAGAGTTGACTTAGTGATAAAGGCATAACAAGCCTGTAAAATATTGCACATGTTTGAACCCTAATAAACAGCTGGGAATGGGACCACCAGTTTTGCATAATTTTTTGTTTTGCCCCCTTTAACACTTTCCAAATTCCTTAATCTTTATACATAAAATTCAACAGCCTAACACAATTTGTGAGCCTGAGGGCACACACTCAATGGCTACAGTCATGATGATAATGAGACTATTCAATGATCTACTTTGATTTGTTTTATTTGTTCTGGATAACTAGTCCACTTAAACAATGGCAAGATATATCCTTTAATATGTTAATAATGTAAAGGTAATACAATAATGACCTACTTAAACTTACTATGGTAAAATAACTACCCCCCAAAATGGATTTGAAGATTAGATGTGCATGATCAATTTCTTTATGTAATTCACCTTTTTCAAGACAAACGATCAAAAGTATCCTCCTATAGCTGGTATTTCAGAGTTGAATGATTCTCGACTGCATGCAGTTGAAATTAATGGCCCACGCAAGATCTGAAATATATTGCTCGTTCAATGTCCAGGCCTACTAAACAAATTCTTCCAAAATATTGATATCTTCACCACAGCTCCAAATTAGCAATTAATGGATGTTGTGTATAAATATAACTTTTTTTCTGTAAGATTTTCTATAAAAGTGAAATGCCAAAAACTGCATCAAAATATTTCTGAAATGCTTGTGCCCACACTAAATACAATAGCACTGTAATCTTTTTATATAAATATATACCATTTACATAATTATCTGAGATTGAATGTTTCTCACATAGCACATAATAATTCTTACATGTATGAACACGTTTATAAATTTATTGCCTAACAAACTGATGCTGCCGGTATAAAAATCAAGGGTGACAGAGATTGGGAACCGTGCAAGAAGTTGAATGCCAATTATTTCCGTTTCCAGCAACCCGTTTCCCGGCTTGTTTCTTGCACGAAAATCTCATTTATCCACTTCGAATGCATGCATACACACAATGTACAATGATACTGCCAATTACTGGACTGCAATACATATCGTACATAGACACCGTATGTACGATCAGGGATCCCACGTGCAAAACGTAAAACATCGCAAGCGAAGTTTGATTGACGGCGACTTCATGAATATTTATGAATCACTTGTGTGTGAACTTTTGACCCTTGACGTCACGTTGAGCAATTGATCTGGACCATAGAGATAAATATTAAGTATATATCTCTATGATCTGGACCCTATTCTAGCGTAGCCTCTTGTCGATGCCCTCGCGCTGTTGGAGTCTCTAAATTCTGACGAGCGAAGCGAGTCAGAGAAACCGAGGCGCGAGCGCCTCGGTTTCTCTGACTAACAGCGCGAGGGCATCGACAAGAGGCTAATTCTAGCGCGGTTCTCGGGGATATCGCAGTCACTAAGGATCGCGCCATCACTCGGCTTAACGCTTATAGTCGGCGAATAACAAAAATCAATATAGGGTCCAGAACTAGACTAGGGGGGGGGGGGGGAACTGGATGCAAACAAAAATTAAGAGTCGAGAACGGTACAACGGATCGTCTTCTTTCTCTAATAATTTAATGAAGTGTCGAAGTTTCCGCGCTTTGCGCGGGAGGGGGGAGACTGAAAAATAACTTAGTTCCTGGCCCCGGGTTTATAGGGTTAAATTTGTAGACATTTAGACATTGGCATTAATATATTTGTCGGTAATTGGTTGCATGTTTTGTCGGTAATGCCTCTACACCTTTCCCACTCCCCCACTGACAAAGATCTAGCGACGCCCCTGATAACGACACAGTTTATACACTCGAGAAAATGTTTGCAAGTACTACTGATGAAGTACCGGACCACCGTCTATGTGCATTGTGCGTCATCAAAGCATATACAACGTCTCAAGACGTGACAGATCACTTTTCTCTAACTTCTAACCAATTAGAAGGCCTCGATTTTTTTCCAGGAAGTGCCGGTGGACATTAATGCGCCAAATGTGTTTCTCAAATTGCAAAAGATCCCTACTCTTGGAAGGGGTAGGAGAAAGCAATTTTACGTCATATTACTCCAGGAAGTGCCTGAAAATGTGTTTAATTTTGTTCTGAAATTGCAAATGCTTCTTACATTTTTACATTTTTAAATCGGGCCGAAAATTTCGCAACGACTCAGCCAACCGCTGAATAGGCGGGGGGGGGGGGGGGGGGGGGGCGGGTAAGAGGACACTTTTTTTTCTTTTTTTTTGGTCTCGAAATTTGAAAATTTGACATTTTGCTCCGTTGGGGGGGGGGGGGGGTAGGTTCAACTTTTTCAGGTCAGCCATTGGTATAATTTTATTTTATTAAATATTTTATTATTATTAAAAAAAAAAAAAAATAAAAAACATAAAACAACTAAACAAAGAGGGGGGGGGGTTTCCTCCAAAATACACACATAAAAATTACCAAGGGGGGGGGGTTCAATCCCCAACCCCCCCCCCCCCCTTGCGTACGCGCCTGGCCCCAACGATTAGAAACTCTACATTGGACTCACATCCATCTCTTTCAGAGCCAGATATGCAACTCATAAGGCAAGCACCAAGAAAGGAGATACCAGACCGAGCTAAGCAAACACACCTGGATGCTGAAAGACGAAGGGACACCCTACACAATGTCATGGAGAATCATCCGGCACGCCCAACCATACTCACCCAGAACAAATCGCTGCAATCTCTGCCTAAGGGAAAAGTACCACATCATCACTGCTGAGAAATCCACCATCCTAAACTACAGAACCGAACTCAATTCTACATGTAAACATAACTGCACTACTTACAGCTACTTGCGCCCTCTGTATAAAAAACAATGCCTAATCGGTGACCATGATCCTCTTTTTCTTATGTCAATTATTGAGAGCTGATTTGATGAGATAATCACCTGTCCAGTGACCTTGCAAGGTGGCCTAATCCCTCCAGTTCACTTGTACAGATGGCCTTTAAGTCATCTATGAGGGACTTGGTAAGAGTATTAAGGGGTGAGCAGAGGTGTCGAAACCGGAAGGTCCCGGGTTCAATACCAAGTCGATGTTCCAGTGCCCTTTGGTAGGGCAACAATCATTACCAAGACCCTCTAAAGGGACTTACAGCCGCAGCATCGGTCATGTGGAGCTTATTTACAATCATGCCCATGCTTTCTTTAATAACAGTCAAGTAATACAAACAAACCGACAACCAACTATAATACTATAGTATATATATACACAAAATACACAATTATCAATCTGCAGTGGTGTTTCCACTTCTCATCAAAATCTCATACATCGCCTATTAAGACTTTATTCTTCTTTTTGAAATCTAACCAGGCAACCCGTGCTATAAAAAGCTATTGTACAATTTATTTTATCTTTTAGAGGATAAACACTGGCTCCAGTTTACATGTATAATGCTGGATAATCTACTGGATATAATATATCAAAGGACCTTAAGAAAATGATGATACTGATTATTAATACAGATTTAGTCGGTATTATATCGCTCTTTCCTTATTATCCCCCAGCAATTGCCAGGTACCCTTTTTACACTTGGATGGAGAGTGTCATATGTAGTGCTAAGATTCGAACCCTGAACCTTGGGACTTAGAGTCTAGTGAATGAATCACCATACCAAGGCACCTCCAATTTACATGCTTTGGTACACACTGAAGTTTTTTTGTGTGTATTCATTGAATTTATTTCTAATAACTCAAATTCCTTTTCGCACATTACATAGAAGCAAAGCATTTTCAATAGTCCTAGATTATGCACATTATCGTACCAAAGACTTTTTATCATTTGATAAACTAACATATTATATACAACATGATTCATTTTTCATAATTTCACAATGTATAAGATTAAAATATATCACAATTACATAATAGGAAAATATTACCGCACTACACAGTTATTTTATCTTAAAAAAACTAGAACAAGCACTGCTTCATTTGTTAAAGAATAAAACTAAATACTTTGAGAATAATGACTTTCATATTTCTCAACATACTGTATTATACAAAATTTACTTTTTTTCTTCTTCATAGGAATGATGGGATGTTCCAAGTAATCGATTAATATCAAGTGACTTTTATTGTAATTCATCGCATTATTCCGTGCGATTGCATCAAGACAGTCAACAATCTGGAGCAGTTACTCATGATAACTGTCTTTTCATTGTCCGCGGAAGAGAGATTGGCGGAACTTGTTCACCGGATGTTTTTATTTATGTTAAAGCTTCCAGTTTGATAATGTCCGCGAGGAAATTCTAGGAAACTTGTCCGCCTTACATTATTTCTATGGTTTAATGTTCCGGGTCTTCATTGCACGCAGATAATTTTGGGGAACTTGTCTACACTTTGCTTAAGTTTCCCCTAGGCGTTTGCCAGTTATTTTTCTAGCCAGTGGTTCTCATTTTCCGTACCAAGTCGATGGGCATAGGAATGCTTCCGAGCCTGCATCTTATGATGCATACCATCACCTCCCTAAAAACACGGATCCTTCTGGCGTAGATGATGGGATTAATACAGCTATTAAAAAATAAAAAGGCTAAAGACCAACGAAGTGCGTTGTAAGAATACGGTAACCATAGGCATACAGCGTAGGGAATGAAGCAGAGGACAAAAGCAACGAGAATTAACAACAGATTCTTGGTTACAGCAAGAAGCTTCTTGTCAATTTTAGGTGCTGCCTGTTTCTTGAGAGGTAATTTGGTGTCGGAACCATCGACATGTACTTCTTTCGCTCTCAGGTCAGGTGCGCCGTCTGTGCTTTCTATCTCCTCCAGAGATGGGGATACCGTCAAAGTCTTCGCATCCTGCATGTGGTTCTCCGGGTGAGCAGATTTTAGTCTTTCACCTTTTGATAGGTCGCAGTTCTGGCTTCCTAAATGCCCGGACGAATGGGATGCCCTCAAAACAGTATTCTCATTGACCAAACCACCTTTTTGGGTAAATTTGTTTTCATCGGGGCATATGGTGTTCATGCATATTTCTTCGTTTTTCTTCGTTGGTTTCATCTTCTCCGCTCGGTGTGCAATGAATCTCCATAGTTTGAGGTAAGCAATGACAACAATTGCAAAATGCCAGAAGATCCAAAAGGCTTCAATGGCAAAGACAAGTTTTTCCTCGTCTAGTCTGAAAAATAAGCAGAGCGAGGAGAAGTTAAAAACCCACGTGAATGCAATCATGAGGCATAAGTTTCGAGCCTTGTAAGTTTTCTTGAATTTGTCTTGGTTTCTCGTGACGCGATACCAACTGGTGAAGCCAAGGAAAGCATGGGTTGTAAGGCTTACGCCAACACAGGCCGATATGACATAACGCCAAAATGTAAAGGTCCATGCAAACTGACTGATCAGCAAACTTGCAACATAAAAGAGAAGGCAGATTGACGTCAACAGATCGGCACATGCAAGGTTCAGGATAAACCAGTTGAGGGTCGATCTGAGCTTGCGAGAGAGAACAATGGCGAGGATCACGGTGGAGTTTCCGATGATTCCTGTGATGCTGATTATAAGGAGGATGATAAAGAGAGCAACATGTTGGACGCCTAAAGACTGATAATAATGATCATAAGAAATACCGCCTGGAAGACGGCCGTTTGTTGGATCAAAGGTCGACGTAGGACGGGTGCTTTCATCTGCCATCTTAAGCCTGTGATCAGCTAAAAGTTTTTCTGAAAAGAATTGACAAAGAAAAGAACGAATACCATTTACACAGAGCTTAAATGATATCATTTTACTTTCTGTGGAATTGTCAAGGTAATGTGGGTCAACCAAATGTTTCCATGAAATATCGAAAATTACTTCGTTCAAAGTTGTGGACAGTTGCCTCTGACTAAAAAATTATTTCACTTCTGAATCGTTAATTGCAAATATAATGCACATGGCGGACGTATATATTTAAGGTATCTTCTCACTACTTTAAACAACAGTTAAGAGTCTAGTGCCTTTGTGGCTCGATTAATCTTATTGTAAAGAGTTGGAAACAATTTAAGTCATTGCTCTATTACGAATGATGGACTATTTCTGACCGCCGTCCAAGCCCAAAGATTAAAAATTTTAAATAAGCAAATGGCAGGAAAGTTTGAATTGTCGAAGGCCAATTCATTTTGGTTTGTGAGTTTGGCCAATATTGTAAAAAGGTCAAACTCACAAACCAAAATGAATTGTTTGGCTTGAAAGGAAGTCATAACAACGCTTTTATTTGTAACTTTCACTATTGTAAGAAATAAATTTATTCAGCCAATGCAAAAATCAGAAACCACTGTTTGAAAAAGTTATGTCAGCTGTTAAAACTTATTATGATATGGAAAGATATACAACAGAAACAAATCTTCAAAGAAAATTAACAAATGTTTCGGAGAGTCTTTGCTCAGGTTGTTTGTTTCTCTTTATGTTAAAGAATTTGTTACATTTTGTCAAGTTTAATATCTTTTATGTCGCTGTGCGGCCTATGTTATATTGTATTATTTTATTGTTGAAATATTTGTATTATTATTATTATTATTACTACTTATACCGCGCTTTTCCAAAAAGGCCCAAATCGCTTAGAGTGAATGAAAATTAAAATTACTTTAAAAAAATATATAATAAGAACTGCAACTACAAACTGTACAACAAAATGTGTTTTTAAGGCCTTTCTGAAGGTAAAAACTGATGGAGACTGCAGGGCTATATGACAAGTCATGGAATAGTGCATGTATTGATATTTCGTGAAAACCATTATGTTGATAATGAATAAAGGAACCCTGTGGAAGATAAGTATGATGTGAATTCTATTTTGCTGTACGTTGTACATATAACAACATTATACATTTAAAATAAGATATTCGCAGATGTTGGTTGTTGAATATTTATTCTTTCACGATATAGCAAATAGTGGAATAAGCTATTACAACCATACACTGGAGAAAATACTGATAATTAGTGCATATCAAATACATTGATGGTCTTAATGTCAAAATGAAGCTCACCATTGATTAAAGGAGTCACGTAATCCGAGAAAGTCGATCGTGAAGGAGAAGTCTAGATTAGGTAATAATCCTTGAGACGAAAATGATCCACCAAACAAACAATCACTGAGCCAAGAAACCAGAAAAGCGAATATAGATAAAACGTGATTTCATCAGCAACTTTCTGATCAGTCGTCTTGTATTCATCCAATTGCAATTTTGTTGAAAATTAATAAACGGTGGTACTACATAGCAATATATGAAACATCAACCCATTTCTTAGCGATATCTGATTGGTTGATACGCAGCTTTTACGTCATGTATGCCGGTTCATACTTTTTCATTTTGTATATACTTATGTTTTCGTACGTTATAGAAATTCTACAAATTCTACAAATTCATCATTATTTTCCTCTTCTTCCTCCGCCTCTTTTTCTTCTTCTCCTTCTTCCTTTTCTTCTTGTACTTATTATCATTTCTATTATCAGTTTAATGTTGTTATTATTATTATCTTCAATAAGTAATTCTTTTATTTTTCTTATCTGTCTGTAAATAATTATTACTATTTTAAGTTGTTAATTTTTATACATGTCTGTAAGGGACCCCACTGGAAATAAGCTCTCGAGCTTTCGTGGGTTATATCCTGTTCAAGCTGACTTATTTTTGATCTGTTATTATTGTATATTGTTGTATGTTGGAAGCTTGTCGAATAAAAATCAATCAATCAATCAATTGTTTTCCACAAGTTCTTTCGACACCAGATTCTAAATTATCGAAGTCGAAGATGTCATTTGTAAATAGTTGTGGAGTGCTATGACGATAATTTTATGATTGTTTCTTTGTTAAGAAATCGAAACTGAAAACTAGTGCAATCAATTGAATGAATTTTTACCGGCTAAGTGATCCAATGTAATGGTATGTTTATAGCTAAAAAGCCATATTCGAAATACGATAAGAAATAGCTAAAAGAATTGGACCAAAATTTCATGCCACATGTATGAGTAGTCCCGTATACCCAATTATGTGAGCAGTGCACATGGCTTCCATTCAAGATTATTCGATTTCTTATAAGTTTTAGGATTTAAAAATCTTACAATATTCACCGGTTGTACTGCATTACCGTCCTCTCACCAACAACAAATATCCATAATTGTTCGCATGACCAGAACTCAACTTTATCTTTAATTAATGGAAACTAAAACGAGATTTTTAACCGAGAGTAATGTAAATATGCTATAAACAAGGTTTGAAGTAATTTAATCCAAATCTATTGTTTAATCTTGCGTGTCGATAAAGTGTTTATATATGACGTTTTGGTTTTCTTTTCAGCATTCATGAATACATCCTGTCAAAACTAGGTTTTTGAAATAATTTAAACAAAAGTTAATGCTTTCAATCTTGTGTGTCAATCAAGCGCTTTTATATGCCTTTATGGTATCATTTTGGGGAATGGAAACTGATATTTGAAAAGAGTTTTTACTGGGAGAGCGGCTTCATCTGTAAATCATCTTATGGTTGTTTTTACCATGATTACATTTATTTTTAAAAGAAAGCCCTTATACAAAAATCATAAAGAAATCTTTATAATATAACTTTTATCTTTTTTAATCACTTAAATTGCCTCCGATCAAAATGAGTTTTGTTTTTCCATGACAAATATATATTATTCTTATTATTTAAATACCTGAAATAATGAAGTAAGTACTGACGAATATGTTGAATATTTTGTAGCTCCCACGAGAATGAAATTACATGTGATAGGATTTCATTGAATTGTATTTAATTAGATTGGACTATCCTAGTCAAGGTAAGAATTTTCATGTTAAATTCTAATACATATGCCACGCGTAGGCATAATCGTGAATTTAGACGATATTTTCGTGAGATCATTATTTTTCTTTATTTACATTTTGCCCATAAAGTGTTAACAATTTTTAGCCTCTTTTCATGAAATGATTGTAATTTTTTTTCCTTGATAGATCAAAACCATATCTTCATAGAACTTCAATTAGCGATCTTAAGAGCCACATAGATTGATCAATAAAGTTCTTGGAAGGTTTGAACTTTATTCTATCTCTAAAACCATCTCGTCAAAATTATAATATGAAAGGAGGTAAGAAAATTCCAACTTTATGGACAAAAGTATAATTTCCTTTCCTTGTAACGCATGCACATTACTTGGTTGAGTTGATTTATAAGAGGGAATATTTAATTCGCCTCCAAAACCACATGCCTTTGCAATACTTCGGTTAACCCAAACGCATTTAAAATTAAGTAATGTAAAATTCGAAAAGGGTTAATTCACATTTTGTTGTAGTTTCGGTTATAAAATTCATTTTTATCAACATAATTTCTTATAAGGAATCATTAATCTTAGATTTAAAATTAATATACTAATTGATTCGTCGTAAATGTATGTTTTGGTTGTGCGCACCTTGCGGCTGCTCGCCTGCAGAGCTCTTGATTTCAGGTTAATTTTTGCTATTTCTGATATTTCTTTGATTTTGAATTGTATTCTATCTATGAATGTCTGTCTTCAGGCACCTGTGGTACAGTTTTGAGATTTTTTTTTACACTGTATTTCTAGTGTATTTAGAGTTAGATTTATTGACATACTGTATGCATGTACAGCCACTTTCCGTTTTGCCTATACGTAGACCCATACTGTACATGTATTTGGCGTTGTGTGATCACTCTCACAGACACAATGATACCATTAAAATTGTGTTCCATTGTAATAGTTGTGCTTCTCTTATGTAGAAGCACTCAGCTACCATAATTATATTTATTGTTTATGAGAGCTAGCTACTCTCAGCAGTTCAATGTCTCTGTACAATCAAAAGGAAAGTACATTGGAAGTCCAATACTGTACTATCACATTTATGTGTCAACCTATCATGCCAAACTACTAAGTTGTGGTGATCTTTATCCTAATCCAGGCCCTTCTGGTGATGACTCCGCCTCGATTTTGGATATTCATATAGTATTCGGTATACTTTAGCCTAGTAAATTTCTACCCTCATTCAATTCCGGAAGTACATGTATATCTGAAAAAATGGCATGAGGACAACACCTTGGCCTGGGGGAGGATTTTGTCCCTAGGTATCTGGCGAGGGCTGAGGACACATCAGGGGAAAAGGGGTGGCCATGACAGATTCGAGGACCATCTTAAATTAGGTAGTATCAATGCACGATCCCTTCGAAATAAATCAACAAATGTTCATGAATTAGTTTAGAATAAAATTTGATGATGCAGTCATCGCTGACCCCACCCCTACTGACTTTGCATTTCTGCACCACCCCAGAATGGAAAAACGAGATGGCGCTGGAACAAATTAGAGCAGAAACATCATGGAGTGACGGTTGGATACAGTGTGATCACGGGATGAGGTGAGATACAGGAAGGGACCGCTCACTATAACTCTAAAAGAAAATATTTCATCTATTCTAGGGTCATGAATATGCATTTTGTATCATAGAAAGAAGGTTGTGACAAATGACAAATCCAAAAGAGTGGAAAGAATTGAAAAATAGGCCTATCCAAAATCACCAATAATGATTATCATTATCAAGAAGCCAATTGGCCACATACCTTGACACCCATTATGTGTGATTGCCCAACAACGAAACTTAAGTCGTAATCTGTCCAACCTGGGCTCCGTCTGATAGAGATTGATCCCAATCAATCAGAAGTCGTCCAATCAATCGAAAGTTTGCGGTATACCTCATTATTTGATATATCTTACAGCGCCTCTTCAAGAGGATATACGGCGCTGTAAATGTTCATAATTATTTAATCTCTTTCTCTCCTTTTCCCAATTTAAAGTTGTAAAAGTATATATATTCAAAATTAAGCAAGTAGCTAGCCCTCGACGAATTTGTTACCTTTGCTGGCTCCTCCACTCTTATTATAATCACCTTTTTCTCAATTTATACAATTTTTTTAATGTACATATATTGATGATAACAATAACATTTTTCTTTTGAATTTAGGTATTCGGTTAACACGATCACAAACTTCTTTCGAAAAATCAACCTCAGGCAATTTCAATAGCCTTGCATGTATATTGCAATGTGACAACATGCATCGCAATGACGTATTACGAATCCGAACATGACTTTATGTGGGATGTACAACTGGGTCTCGAAATTGCCCTTGAGTTGATTTTTCGAAAATAGTTGCGATCGTGTTGGTAAGTGTAGGAAATTTCAGCCGAGCAATTGACGCAGGAGTAAGTGTCGTGCAACCATCACCGGATTATCACCAGGAAAACTACATACGGACAACTACTATCCTCTAGGACAAGTAGATGATAGGACAACAACTCCCGGGCAATGGCTACAGCCTCGAGACCGACACCCCACGAGAGCAAAATCCCATTAGATAGGCGATGCCAGTCTCTGGAGCCTTTAAACAAATTATTACGGGTGCACGAAATTGACAAGTACACGTTCGATGTAAAAGTGTTTATGATACAATATGTATAGTACAATAAAATAGTCGTTATTTTCCCACTTGAAGACATTTTCAAGCCCCACCTTCTTTAGGGAAGTTCTAAATTAGTATTATCTTTCAAATGCAGTTGGAATTTTTTGGCCTGCAAATGGGACATAGTACCTTTAATATCAATCTCATTAGTTTATTACTCGGAATGTACAAAACTCAAATTCGTTAATGGTATGGACAATATCAGTAAAATTTCATAACAATTTGAAGTAAGAGCAAAAGCATTATTAACGAAGAATTTATCATCATTGTGAAATATAGATATAAAATTAAGAATGATAAGGGCTTTTTCAATGATGATGCGTAAACAATGTAATTTATTTTCTCCAACTGTTCCTAGATGTAATTATGTAACTGAAAATAAACGATTCTGTAGAAATGTCATGCTCTACCTACACAACTTAGGTGTCTCTCATAAAGTTGTATAATATATTACTTCTTGTGAAATCATTAGCTTGAATTACAAAATATCAAAGAACATTTGCTTTCCAATCATATGGCAATGCATGGACCAAATCGTCTTTATTGATGAATGTGCACATCTTATTAGAATTATAGAAACAAATAACAATAGAGAATAATTAAGGGGACAACGAAATGAAGAGAGAGGGTAGGTGTGTGAGAGGGGGTTGAGAAAGAGAGTGAGAGGGAGAGAGAGAGAGAGAGGAAGACAAACACAAAACTGGTTTATATAAATCATACAAAATAGCTATTTCATTGAAAAAAGGCCTTTTCATTCTAGTTTAAGTAAATGCATTTCACCAGTAAACTATAGCAGAAATCACCTCGAAATAACTAGTTTTTATGTTTTAAAACTCTATCAATGTTTCCAATCATTTAGAATTTATATACATAAAATGCTAAAAGAAGGTATAGTACGGGATATTCATATATAATTATATATATATATAATTAGCGATATGATAATCAAATACAAGTCATGATCCAAAAGCAAAAATTGTCAGATAAACAAAGAACATTAACTAAACTGTGGATATTTCATTGTGTAACAGTGATTAACAATAATTCCAAGTATCAATTTAAAGAAATCAAAGCTTCCCTCTTATCTGGAACCCCTCTCTATATTACACTAATTTGAATGCACGAAGTAGGAAATTGTACGCACATTCGTGAATTTGATTTCACCGAACATGAATAAGAGTGCCGATAATTGTAATTGATTGCTCGGATTTTGAATTTGAATGCCCATATTCACCTGCAAGCGACCTCGAATTTGAATGGAAAAAATGCAAAATTGGCCACAAAGACCTATATTAGTTTAAAACTATGAGTATTATTATCATCACCAATTTACAACAATATGAACTGAAATATACTCACTGATTAATTTAATTGTAGATCTATATACTACCTACAAACCAAGGGCGCATGATTCTCTGGCAGGGGCCACATTATAGAGACTGACTTTTCCAAGTCTCCAAAAGTGTCTCGAAAATTGCCCAAAGGTGCTTATATCCATTATACAAACTACTAAAACCTGTTGGCATGTCGGCAAAACCTCTATTTAACAGACCTAATTAAATTATGATCAGCTATACTACTCAATATTTCTTATATTCATGTGATATTTACCATCACTGTAGGCATATCAAATGCATAATGAAATTGTAAATGAAAGATGATTTTGTGGTTGTAAACATTGAAATGTTAAAACTTGACTGACTGCTTCTCATGAACCACGATGGCACCTGGAAAATTAAGAGTAGAAGTATACCATCAGCAGCTGAAAAAATAAGATCAAGGAAAAATGATTTCACATTGGTATCCACAGAAATTTTACCAAATTATGATTGAAAGATATAATTTTCATAAATACCAAATGGGTAAGTTTTGATGATTTAACGTTACAAAATGTAAAATTTCATCTTTTTTTGCAAATACCATCATACATATCAACTTTTCAATTGTTTCACATTTATTATCCACTTCCATTAAAAAGATTCGATATTTTGTTTAAATGTCATAAAATATGCGAAGAATCCCTTATTAAAAGTCTAGGACGGAAAACAGGAGCATAATCAGTTGCGAATCCAGAATTAGTCCCCCAAAATTTGTGAATCGCAAAAAGGAAACAAAACAAAAAAATTGGGGGGACTAAAATTGAGGGGATTAAACATTATTGATTAGAGACACGTTCTCCTTTTCTAAATTTGTACTTGAGGTATGCCACATAATATTTATTGCCATGCATGCCCCTGTGTCCCTCCCCCTTGATCCGCCACTATTAATACAAACACACTTTAACATTAATGGCCCCTTTTGTGCCTGTCATAATTATATTGAAAACATCATTATCTTACTTCTTCCAAATTGAATCTGGCCTTGTCACCGCGGCTCTTTGATTCGAAGGTAGCTGTAAAACAAACCAAAAAGAAAAGAAATTTTGTCACAAAATTAATATTCAACTCATTTATTTTAATGCCACACACTTAAAGTTAAAAAAAAACGCATGCCAAAAATTACGCTGAAAGTCTGGAGCTTCATAACTGATGCTAACACATACAGTGATATATAAATATTAGACACAATTTAACGAAATTACTTGAGTCCAAGAGCTCGCATAATGCATGGCAAGCATTCCCAACCGTTTTTGAATTATCATAACGGTTCCCAACAAATCTAAATAGAGGAGCTGGACAGGGAGCTGGACTGATAATCTCACCCGCCTGCATGGAAAAGTTTGTTATGGGTGTACCCCCAGCCCAGATCATACATTACTCCTGGAAACTTTGCAAGAAATCCTGGATTTATGCATAACATTCAGATTTTGTTATACTACTTAACTTCTTATTAATTCAACTCGCTGAATATAAGCCCCTCGGAATAAAGTTCTGATCATTATTAAAAGTCAACTTACTGTACATAAACTTGACTCTGATAGCGACATGTATGAAGCTGGCAAATGACAAGTTACCCTCCTTGTTTCCATACAGCAGACCAAGGGCTCGAAATGTGTCATTCTTCAGCTTAAAGCCTAAAAGAAAAGAAAAAGGGAGGAATAAAACAATCACAAAAGCAAAATAAAAATACAAAGCTAGAAAGCATACGTACATGTATTAACAAATAAAATAGTAACAACTAGCCTTGTTATAACGCATACATTGTATTTTACTTTCGCTGTCATTATGAGTGATTTGAATCATTTTACTGTTGAAAAGTTTCGGTATGAAAGTTTGTATTTCAGTCATAATTATTGTCCGCTATTAGATAATGTTCATTCCTTTGTGGAAGAAAGTTGATGAAGGAATAAAACATGAGAAGGATCACACTTTCAGTGCCCTCGAAGTTGAAGCAGATAGACAGAAGTATATATTGGCCATAGGTTTACATTTTCACTCGATATTATGGATTGAAATACTCAATCATAATCCTAGTCACAAACAGAATAATTTAGTTTTCGCCAAAAATGGTGGATCTAAATTTGCATAAAGTATGCCATTTTCATTAGATTGTTTGAAAGTGTCATTTAGGAAATGCGCTGTTTTGTATTAGGTTTTCCTTTTAACCTCGAGTTAGTATTACAAGGACCATGTTTACTGGAAAGGTGTGCTAAACCGCTTTAAATAGGTATAAACTCTTTATAATGTCACACAAACACTCTCCCTGTGTCACAGTGTATTTATCGTGAGAAAGATATACCGAAGTTTCCATGATTTTTAAACTGTTTCCAGTTTAAGATTAATCAACATATACCCGTGTTAAGAGTTGTCATGGAGCTAATCAAGACTGGTAATAGGTAATTCGCCAAAGCCACTGTGTTGCACAAAATCCTTCAATAATATTGGTGCCTATTGTTTTGTGCAAAATTGCACATGTGGCAACCGAGCTCCGTGCAGCGCGGAGAGACAAAGAAAGCAATGTTCTTACCAAGTGAGGTTAAAGACGCCCTCATCTCGTTGGTACTGATCATTCCAGAGTTATCAGTGTCTGCCTTCTTGAATAATTCCTGCAAAAAGTATCAATCAAAGTCTAATATGAAGAAAAACTTTATATTTACTCCTATACCTCACAAGACAATAATGTTTTAAGGGCACTTCCAGAATTCTAAGATTAAAATGTCACAAATAATGATTTTCACTAAGAAAAAGGGGTACATGCATAGGATTAGTATTAAAAATTACCCAATAATTTCATCTATGCTCATGTAAATTATTAATGTTCAAGCTTTTTCTTCTTTAAGAGTCCTATAGTCATTATTGCCAATCATGAGGTTACTACGAAAAGAATTGTCTATAATTATTAATATTATACCTTCCATTCACAAATGTGGTCCCACAGCTCCCTGAACTCATCAAAGCTAAGCTTGCCAGTAAGATCCTCCTGTGTGAAAACGTTCAGGAAAATAATAAAACACAAATTTTCTTGTTGAAATTTTTGTTTACCGATTCGTTCCTTGATTGGACTAAAAGCGATAATGAAATAATCACTTTTGCTATGAGGAAAGAATTTTAATTCCCTTTTACTGGGACGTCGCTGGGGGAGGGGGGGGGGGGGGAGGTGTGAAGGTGGTGACTTGGGGAACTGATGAGTGGGGGACACCCCCTTCCCCCATTTTCACTGTTGGCAGTTTTGAATTTGTTGTCGGCAGATAAATGATATTCAAACTATGACGGCAAGGGAAAATAATGGGGATTTTTATATATATATATATATATATATATATATATATTTTTTTTTTTTTTTTTTTTTTTTTTTTGGGGGGGGGGGGGAACTTTCCATAATTATGTTCTTTTCGAAAAATTTGGTCCGAACCTCCCCCCCCCCTCCCGCTTTCAAAAGAGCCAATGACGCCCCTGTCCTTCTGGTTTCAGTTTGAGAAAGGATACATCGCTGAGAGCCACCATACTTTTGCAGGAATCCTCACTAAAACGATCACGGCGTAGATCTAAGGAATAATGGGGTAACAAAATAACTGAATTACTGACAGTTTATAATAATGATAATGATAGTGGCTTCTTCACGCCGTGACGCTCCTGGCAGTTAAACATTATTTCCACGGTCATAGCTTGCGGCCAAATAATATGTAACGCTCTGGCATATCGGGTAACCTCTGCGGAGAGAGGCAAAAGTGCCGTGCTGGTATTCGAAACGTAAATCCTTGGATTGAGAGTCATTATGTGCCATAATAACACCTCCACATTATGACCCTCCAATGCTGTCTATACAATTGTTTTGGTAACGACGACAATCATACAGGCCGTCACACCACACATCTTATAAATACCAAATAAAAAAGGTCAAGAATAGATGAATGTGATATTATGGAACAAATGGAACGGAACCCTAAACTGTATAGCTGATAATATTCAATATATTAACTTTATATAAGTTCTAGTCTTCTAAAATGTACTCAGGGATGGCGATTTCTTTTCACAGACCTTGTCGAAGGGATGAATTTAGAATGTCCCGAAGTTCCCAGGCATCAACCTCCATGTCCTGAGGGAAAACACAATAAAAGTGTATAATCAATGTAGTGTTTTCTAAGCTGAATGGGTATTTGTGGCTTTATGTTGATAAATACTGTAGAATTAATTAGCTTTTGACATTGGTTACATACTTTATCAATAAGTATAATGTACACCAATCGTCTCCACACACTATTAGAGAACGATACAAAATTAATGTAGTTAATAATTCGGAAATGAATACAGCCTATAGGCCTTTTCTTTTGATGTATTGCTTAAAAAAGTGGTCACAAGAGTGTTTAATGAAAGTTTTAATCAACACAAATATCTTTCAAAACGACGTGTTATAATTATTTAACGTACTTTCCTTTTCTTAAAAAAAACTAAGTATTGAGATTTAGTATTATTGTTTTACCGTCTTCTCAGTTTATCACTCTCCTATTATGATTACGTAAAGGAAAATTCATAACCGGATGGGCAGTTTGGTAAGAATTCACTGGTGAAAGAATAGTGTGAGAACGGTTTTCATTTTCTATCGTTATTTTTTGTCAAAAATAAATCATCAAACTTTTGAAATAGGCCACTACAAAATGTGGGAGCGGTTCCAAATTGTGTTTTTCGTTTGTTTTCATAAGAGTTTGAATAAACTTGTCTAATATGTTTGCCTGCCTTCCCCTATTATGCTTCACGGTGTGAAAGGCCTTGGAAAGGTCTGAAAATATTGCCTTGAGTGCAAAATCATTGTCAAGCAGGCCTTTGTTGACTTATGTCTAGCAGGCCCTTCTTGTGTCATGTCAAGTGAGCATTGTGTTGTAGTATGCTGAACTCGATAACCAAATTGTATTTTACTAAAAAATATCATATCCATGCAGCAAGTGAGTCACTCTTTTCTTCCTTTCAGACAAGATCTTTACCGAAATGTGAAATTAAGTAATGAAACGACATTAACAATTCACCAAGTTTACATGTATTAAAGCACTCCTTCAAAAAATGTATTGCATTTTCATTTTTCAACTGTAAAATAATATAACTTTCAATATTACACTTAAACCCGATATGATCTTTTTTACTTTCCTTTGATCTTCTCCTCATCTCTCTCTATGTTTTATATTCCGGCTTCCCCCACCCCAGTCTCTCTCTCTCTCTCTCTTTCCCCCTTCTCACTCTCCCCTCTCTCTCTCTCTATTTCACCCCCTCTCTCTCTTTCTCTCCCTCCCTCACCCCTCTCTTTTGTTGGGTAATTCTTTAAAATTCACATCATGAACTTTTCTCTTACCTGTCCAGACAGTTCTTCGAAGGTTTTTCTGAACCGAATCATGTCAACGTCTTCCTTTTCTTCTCCTTTCCGCTGTTGAATAAATATTCCCAAAATAAATTACAAACTTGTTTATTTAATTTCATTGACTTTTAAAGTTAACACATATTCTTCACACCGTTATATTCCAAGTTAGAGGTTCAATCGAAGTCTCCCAACCTTGATTTGCGCAATTATGTAGTTTTATAAACACATCTACAAGAATGATACATTATGCCATTTTATCTAATTCAGTTCTCGGTGAAATATCATGACAAACAACGACAACAGTAACAATATATACTACATTAAATAGTAAGATTAGTTGTAGTAGTAGTAGTAGTAGTAGTAGTAGTAACAATAAATATGATAATTAGAAATATAACAATTATAATATAACACTACTACATATACTACTACTACTACTGCTACTACTACTACTACTACTTCTGCTACTACTTCTACTACTATAGAACTACTATTTCTATTACTAATACTAATACTATTACTATTCTACTACTTCTACTACTACAACTACAAGTACGGCTACTACTACTACTGATAATGATAATATTCCTGTAATAACTATGCCAATAAAATTTGATCTATTACCTGCCTGTGAGACATCGCTGGTTTTCCGTTAAAAGAACTAAAGAAAAACAAAAAGAAAAACAAAAATGTAGCTCTCAGTATGTGAAATATAATATTGTTGAAATAATACGCAAACGGATACAAACTAGCTTACTGAATTTGGATTAAAGATCGGAACATGGCTACATGAGGCCAAGATGTGTGACTGACGGTCGAGAAATATTACTGAGTGGAAGAGAGAACGATAGTGGCAAAAGCATGCAAGAGAACAAAAGATCAAGAGAAGAATAGGTGCTGCCACAAATACTCCAAGAAATTAAAGCAATTATTACTGCGCCTTAACCAAGACAAGGAACAACTTCAGAATTTAAGTGTTTGTTTACTTTTTAAACGAAATGATAACGTCACAAAAAACAAGACAAGAAACAACATAAGAATATAGGTGTTTGCGAGGAATTAGAAATGTCGCCATTTAGTAATGAAATCGACAAAGAATAGTATTGTTTTTTACTCACTTTTCTTAAAGAATATGATTAGAAGTCGCCCTTTTCCTGGCTATAGATACAAAGCTCGAAAGGAAATAACGCTGTAGTTGGCCGGTGGTATAAAAATGACTGGAACGTTCCGCTGGCATCAAAGGTGTTGGTATAAAATATGGGCGTGGTGGCGGAGCGACGTCAGCAACACGTTTGCATGCATGGCCCATAGGCGCTAGAATACTGGAGCTAAATATTTCGGTCGACTTTGGTCTTTGGCAACAATAAATCAATAATATTTAAATCAATTAAAATATGCAGATACGTGCAGTGACGTGCACGGTCCATCCATGGAGGGGAAAGATGAGGAGGGGGCGGTACCAGTCCTATACTCAGAATATGACATTTTAGTCCTTTTTTCATTCTCTCTTATCATCCATGGATTATAACAATTTTTTTCTCGTCATAAATGGGAAAATGCATATTATTTTCCGATGAAGAGATAACATAACCATATTTGCCGGAGGCGGAAGCAAGGGGGGAGTGGCAAGGTGCCCCCATCATGTCAGTATTTTTTTAATGGGGAGGCGGTGCAAGAGGAGAGGTTGGATTGGGGCAAATTTATCCTGTGATTCAGAAAATCTAAATTTCCTTTCCCTGTAGCAAGTTTGTATTCTTGGATATCAAAATTCTTCTTTTTCCCTCCATAATCATCTTTGGTCATAGTTTTTTTTTTATGAAAGGTCATTTTGCGATCGGCAGAGCATAATTTGTATAGGTGCTTTCGTGGATTATCCTCCGAGGAGGGGGGGGGGGGTTGTACTCACATATTATAACATACGGGGGTGTGCC
This sequence comes from Strongylocentrotus droebachiensis, assembly GCA_035222895.1. Lineage (NCBI taxonomy): Eukaryota > Metazoa > Echinodermata > Echinoidea > Camarodonta > Strongylocentrotidae > Strongylocentrotus > Strongylocentrotus droebachiensis. Next base: position 6,151 of record JAVYIG010013020.1, on the reverse strand, counting down.
GCTCTATAGTCACCTTTTCACCAAAAAAAACCTAAACATGGGTCCCACTTCAAAAGTACCATTAAAAAAATTCCAATTCCAGGCAAGCACCCGAAAGACATACATGTAATCGATCGACGTCCTGGGCAGGGGTCTAAAATAGTTCATTGGGGGCACGTGCTTTTTTTAAATCTGTTATTCTTGTAGGCCTACATTGTTGTATGTTGGAAGCTTGGCGAATACAAATCAATCAATCATCAGTAGGCCTTCCTAATTTCTTTTACCTATACGACAAGATCGTGATTGGTTAGAAGTTAGATTTCAGTATTTGCAATGCATGCAAGACATACTGTCCTTGGGCAGTTCAGTCAATTCGACCTTTTCACCCGTACACTGTAAGCCTAACATAACATTCATGACCAATGATGGAAATTTAACCACTTATTATTTTAAATATTTAAAGATTGAAACTCGCGGGATGAACCACTGTGATTTTAATGCTAGAGACGTAAAACAATTAAGAAGATTTTTTTTCTTCATGATGGCATGTTACAAGTCTCCTGATTAGTCAAGAGTAATGTTCTTTGAAACCTATGCATCATTGCACAATCAGGGCGTGGTCATTGTGCAATAAAGGGTGCGGTCATAGGCGTATGTAACGCGTTGGAAACGCCTCAAAAAGGGTTATGCGCAATATAATACAGTTTAATTGGGTTGATATTAAGCGTAGCGTTAGCGCATTACTTTGTGACAACGCTTGCATAATTTATACTCCGCGTTGGCCATGCATGGCGCGCGTTTTGAGAACCCTCTCTCAACAATTTTGGGCAATTTTCTACTTTTTCTGAACTATCAAAACCGTCTATTCGAACCAGACAGGTCAGTATATCTTATCAATAAATAACACTGAATGAACTGAGCGAGTTTGAAGAAGATTTAATAAAAAATTGTCAATTATGAAGCAAAGATATCAAGGCTTCAACTTCAAACTTGTCATTCTTTATCAATCATGTCTCATGTCATGACCAAGTTTACAATACAAACACGCAGTGTAACATGTATTGCATTTGCCATTTTCATGGAAAAATGGAGAATACCCCACCAATAACGTTAAGGTATAAACGTCGAAGACCTAGGGTTAGAGTTAGGGATCTGAATAATTAGGTTTAGATCTAATGTTAGTTACTTAGTTAAGAAACTTGAGTTTTCAATGTTAGTTTCATTGGTTGGGTACCCTACGATTACGAACGTCTAGACTCTGGTCAATTTTTGTGGTGAGCTATTCTAACTTACAGTTGCTCCAAATCCAGTGCGTGTTTCGTAGTAGACATCTAAATAAATGGCCTCTCCTTGCCTCTTGAATATCCTTTTATACTTTCATACTTTCATACTTTCATTTTATCTTTTCTCCCCAATTACCCAACCGTCACTTCTCTAGAGATTGATCAAATTGGCGATGAGTTTTGCGTTGGACGTATTCGCTCCGCACACCCCCATGTCGTGGGAAGACCTTTACCCTGTAATCGTGTCAGCTTCTCCTGTTGCCTTCAAACCACCAATGGCTAACCCCCTGGATGTAAGCAAACATAGTATCTTACGTGTTGGCATTCATGTTTTTTAACTTGTGTTTGATAACCAGGCCCGTACTAGCCAGAGTTTGATGTTCTGGGGGGGTTATAAAAAAAGGGGTCTAAGAAAGTTCAACCGATCTTGTTTTTTTTTTTTGGGGGGGGGGGGCACGTGCCACCCCCCCCCCCCCCCGTGGCTACGTGTCTGTCGATAACAAACACAAATTTAAAAACATGAAATGCTAACAAAAATACTGAACCAAACTACAAAACAATTATTATCAAAAGAAACCTAATTTTGTTGTTTACAAAGTGCAACGAAACACCAGAAAGAAGTATGAGTTTCAACAAATGTGCAATTTCATTACATTTCTTTTCCTTTCTTTCTTTGTTTTAAACCATTTTTCTTCTGGTTATTTTAAAATAATTATTAGGTCTACTATCATTTTAGTATGATTAATCAGGCAAAATAGTAGGGGTATCTCTAATAATAGTAATAGACCTAATATTAATATTGTTATGAATATGATTATGATACATGATGTAGAACTCTATTATTATCATTATTTTTCTCATCATTATGAAAGCTATGGTAAATATCAATACCATCATGAGTATTATTTTACATTGATGTACACTCTTAGTTCTTAGGGTCATTATCATCATTGTTACAATCAATTACCATATTTCATCATCAACAACCAAAACAGAAGCTGTGTTGGTCTTACAGAGACCCAACCTTCTCTGTGTCATCTCACCAATCTCCATCAGAAAGCCAACTCACAGGCATGCAAGCTTCTCATCGAATGCCCCAAGACTTCCTTCCCCAAACCAGCAACTCGAGTGACAGCTTTTAGTAAGTCTTTAGTTTACATTTGAACATGGTTTTTAAATTATCTATCAGAGACATTTGTCTTATCAAATGCAAATAACAAAAATAAAGGAAATCAAATAAAAATATAAAAAAATACAAAATAATGAATGAATGTTTAAAAAAATTAATAAACAAAAATCCTGTTTGTGAAAAATATATTTAATCCCATCATTATCATCATCATGGCAGAGCCTGGCATCAGAGGTTGGAGTTAGAGTTGGAGTTGGCAGAGACTTCAACGAACTCATGGACGACATCAGCCATCAAGTCCGCGTGTCACCAGGTAGCGCTTCAACGAAGAGAATAGAGCAGAAACATCTGGACTCTGCCATCAGTGGGTGCAGGGCTGTAGCCACCGTAAGCCTGAGCACTGCATGCAGCTGCCCCAGTCACCTCCTATGTGTGGAACATTGATGATCTTAAGCCTGTGTACTCTGTCATTTCAACAGGCCATGTACTAGGTAATTGAAAAGGCATTTGGGTGATTTTTTTTTAACCGTTCTTTCTGATCGTACTGCTGATAAAATTTGTAAATCAAGTAACTTCAAAAGTCGAGACTTGTAATTAGAATTTACTTAATATTTGTCAACTCCTGCTGGAAAACACAAAATGTAAACTTTGAATTGTTTCTTTTTATAACCAACAGGAGGCATATGTCCACATCGCTCCCAAATGTGCCCTAGACGACGCCTGACCACCATCATAAGTGATGTCTTCCAACTTGGACGACTTCTTAAATTGATGGAAGGTACTGCCTACAATGCCGAAAATTGACTGTCCATCAAAGAAATTGTTAAGGGAGGAGAACAAAAAGAAAGAGGCAAAAAGAAGAGATGGCCAAACGAGTGGCAAGGCGCATTGAAGAGGTGATAAGGGAGAGGGAAAAATCCGAGATAAGTATGGTTGCCAGCGAGGAGGAAGAGGAGAGGAGGATAGTGAAAAGTCAGAGAAGTCAAGAGTCCGAGAGTGAGAGTACGTAGTGAGGAGGAGGAACAAGAGGTGCCTCCTATGTTTAATTTAACGTGTAATGTCAAATGTCCGCAATTAGGAATTATCCAGCTAAAGTGTGTGTCAATCATGACAGACACTTAACGTTACAGGGCAGAGCGTGCTTCACAAGAAGAAAATATCCAACTTTTATCCCCACGATGAGCTCTCGGATTAGTTTTTTAAATATAAATGTTTTATATTTCCTACAAATTTCGATATTTCTCAACATTTAATTTATTATTGTATATACTGATTAACTTATAAATGTACACGTATGAGCATAAATAAGTTTAAAATAAAATAAGTTTTATTTGCTGAGGATGTACGAAAAGGCGGGAGGTAGTGTGGCGGTGTACCCTCTACTTTTTATTTTGATTAAACAATTGGTTGGAAAATAAAATATACATGTTTATCTTTATATGGATTTTGATTGATAAGTTACGGTTCATAGATCTTTTTACCACACCAAGTAGGCCTATAATGTGTGGGACTGAAATACCTCTCTTAAAGTGAGACACATTATGTCACCTTTTAAAGCTTTATTACTCAAGAACTACACACATTTAATGTTGTGGAAGCAGGTACTCACCATTGGTATTTCTCATATTGTTAGATTTCCTTGGTAACCGTTTGTATTTTCCTCTGAGATGCACGTTTCAAGAAATTTGCTTTTAAACTTCCCTCGAGATATTTGAGTTGTATTGAATGTGACGTTGAGGGTGCTATTGCTATTCGGTGGCTCTTTGGTTATCCTAGCTAAAAGTGGCACGTAAATATGTGTACCGTCATTCAGATTCACTTTGGGGCTTGAAACTTTTGACCAATCAAGTTGCACGATTGGAAGGGTATAGAAATATGGGGCGGGAGACACAAATTCGACACAATTTCTCAGATCGCCATTTTGTTCAGGAACTCTCATTTCATTTCTTATCTATTCTCATTCTTCACCTACAGAAGCATTGTACGTACTTGTAATGAATGCTTACTAAATATTATAGTCATGCATTCTTGGCGGTGTCACTAGCCATCCCCCCCCCCCCCCATCATTTTCTCTGACGTTCCAGTTCCAGTGGACAAGTTATGCCATTTCTGTTTAGATGAACACGTTATCAAATCACCTTCAGTTTTGATGAACATCAGTCAGTGAGGTACTAGAACCAAGACCAGAGGACTTGGAAGTTGACACCCCCCCCCCCCCCCCCCCCTCTTTCCTGCTAGTCCACCGCCATGCATGATTTAGTAATTACAACATTGTATATTATGTGAATTTAGAGTGTTACTCTGTTAACTCATGGCTCAGAGTTGTTCCCTTGTAAAGATTTCTTTTAAACATAGTTTCTGGGAGATAGCATCTCTGAGGCAATTTACTACAAGCGTCGGTTACCAGAGTTTGGAAATTAGCACTGACCAGCATACGAGGTAGTGACTACATGTTTATTATTGGAAAGTTTGCTTCAGGTATGCCCAGGAGGGGAGAATTGGTGTTGGCAGGTTGAGACAATTATTATTCATTGAAGCATTGCCTGACCAATAATTGTAGACATGATTGATAAATGAGATGTTGATGGAGAAATAATTGCGATTGTCAAGTTAAAGAGAGAGAAAATGGTGAATTTAGATTGATTTATTTAGCCAACAGTTTGATTGATGCAGACATTGGTTCCAGCTCTGATAATTTTGAGAGACAGAGAGTATGTGTAGTAAGGAAATGTGAGACTATGCAGCAAAAGGCTAAGCGAATGCTTAGTACAGAAGTACAGAATATTTACCAGTATTTCTGGATGGTGTTAGAACTAATTGAATGGTACTAGGCACGCATTACTCGCGGCCAATCAGCCGCGATCCTTTCCCCCATTTTTCATCCATAATTAATTGACTGGAAAGTAACTCTTGAAGTCTGGTATTGTTACGTCACAAGGAAAAAACGATTTATTTGTGACATAGTTTTCCATTTAGATTGGGATCAACTGAAGAAACCTCAGTTGATCCAGGGGTCATGTCCCTATATCACCATGTGGTGGCAGCATTTTCTAATGTGACTCATTTGTTGAGAAGGTGTTTGCGTTCCGCGTCAGAATATTATAGAATCGTGAACAATGTTGATTGCTTGAAAAATCGATAGATACAAATAGCCATCTTCCTCAAACTTTCACTTATCGGTTTTTCTCTCATCCAAACCAACTTTACAGCAGGTTGGAATTACCTTTAAGAGAAAGAGATAAATAATACAATATAGAGGAGAATATTACACAGAAAGTATCGTCAGTATTAATTCAATCGTTGGTGAGCTGGACTACATATGAGTTGAAGTCTACATTTCATTCATGACACCCATCATAAAAGAAATACATGTGATTGCGTTTTTTTTTTAAATTCATGCTTTTTATTAATATTTTTCTCAACACAAATCTATATCAAGGATCTCTTTACAATTTTTTTTTATTTTTTAGAGATTACAGATAACAAAAATCCACTTTATAGGATTGGTCAATTTTGCTCCTTCTTTACGGGCATCCACATGATTTTTAGTTATTAAAGTGCTGAACTATAATAAATTGTTATTCCATATGAATAAAGTAAATCAAAATGTAATGAATAGCCATTCTCAGGAAACATGTACCAAATCTCTCATCCAAATCTTGGCCAAGCATTGTCTTCAAACGACCCAGCCCAGTCGACCGATAACCCATGAGACCAACGATGCCGACCTGGTGAACCCTCGGAAGAAATGTCAGATAGC